>JAVFBW010103376.1:0-11749 GCA_034783835.1 Mopalia ciliata
ATCTGTCCCCTCTTAGACCCTTTTCTTCAAACTATCTTAACAGTGTGGGCGTCAAGATCCATTCATGGATCTCTTGTATGGGTTTAAGATCATCTGTCGACCATCAGATATATGAGTGATCACATGATATGGTTTCGGCAATCATTGGGTGGTTTATGTGAGGTTTCCTATAAGTTTTCCGCCATATTTGAGCAAGGAACAGTGTTAAGCGGACAATCTGTCATCATGTAAATGAAATACCCTTTAGAATGGCGTTATACCCCAATCAAACAAACAAATCTTTTTGAGTGAAATAACCTTAAGTGGAACTTTAAACTTTAACTAAACAAACCAACCTGAACCAATTCCAGACATCAAACTTGTGTACTTTTTTCAAAACAGAATTGGCCCGTGAGGGAGCGGGTGGGCCATGACCCTGTAGAATACTCCTTCGGCTTCCTCGGTCGATCGTAAGAGGTGAGAAAAGAGGTTGCTTTGCTGTTACCCTGGTGTTCGCAGAGCTAAAGGTTAATGGGAAGCAGATTTGTTTGTGATTTCCTGTATTTGTGTCCATCGTCATATAAGTGAAATACCCTTGAGTACGACGCTAAACACCAATCAAAAAAACAAACAAACAAAACAGAATTACAAAAGGTTGAAATTTGATAATTAAGTTTGACAATATTTTAAATTTTCGTTTTGAAAGGTGATTCTTAAAAAGATTTTTGTTCTCCATGGGGGCACCTGCATTTATTTTGTTATATAACACTGCTTAAGTGCTTTATACATGTCTCTATGCTGGTATATAATGCTACATGTATAAAATGTTGTGTTAGTAGATATTCTTCCTATGCCCTGTTTTTCTAAACCAGTACATACTTTGTGGCTGTTTAAAATACCGTACATAATATGTTGATTATAAGCCTGGTATTACATGAATGAGGGTCATATAATAGCTTATAATATATCCTACCTACGTTGTTAGTTATTATTGTACAGGTGGTCTAATAGCTTATAAAGGTAAGATGTATTTCAGGTAATTGGACCTTACGCGTGGGTGCCTCTCAGTCCTTCGGTTATAGAGTGCAATTTTTACCTTATGTCAACCCAATTGGCAGCCTCATATTTCAGGAATCAGGATCGATTGTGGCTTGAGTTCAGTTCAGATTAAGAAATTTTGAAAAGGAGTTACAAAGAGCGATAAAAAATTACATTGTATTTAAAACTTTTGTTTCATTTTATAGGTTTTAATAGAAAAGGATTACAAGAGGGGAATAATTCAGTCTATCAGAGTATATATTTTTTGGTAAATATCTTCAATGAATAAGTATTAAAAAAAAAGGTTTAAAAGATTGGAATAGGTTTAGAAAAACAATTAATATAATGCACAGGATTTCCTTATAATTGAAGTACATATTAATATCCAATCATGGCCACATAAGTTAAGTATTCCTACAAGACACAAATTACCCATTTTGGCTATTTTTGGCTTTATTGTTTTACAGAAACTTACTATATTTTTGTCCCCCCAAAAAACATAGACCTGAAGTACATTCATTTTCTAATCACTTGAAAAATTGAAAGTAAACAAAATTTATTTATTTAGTGCCAATGTTTTGGTCCATCTCTTTGTATGTCAGGTTACTGTCACAGCAAGATACCTCAATGTTAGTGTTAATCTAAACTAAAAACCACACCTAATCAAATAACCCAGCTCTGCTTTGGACAAACTGTTTACACCTCAGTCTAAAGGATTTGTCCATATTTGTGTACTTTGTGCTGGACATAGTGTAAAGACTGCTTCTGATTTGCTTCAGACATTCTGTGAGATTTTATGAGATTTCCTGATATTGTGATTCTTACAGCGCCCCCTAGTAGCAAAGAGTGCCCCTTGGTGGCAAAGGTCATCTGAGGCCAGGGTTAAACTCACAACCCAAAGCTGGGAAATTTGAGATGACCCCTTGTGCAGAGGAATTCACCTTTGTGGCAGCAACACGACCCCAAATCTTTACTGATAAATAAAGACAGCAGATTCCTACCAGCGTTTTTTTCTCCTGGCTTTTTGGTTTTATCTCTTGGTGGTCTTTGACTTATAAAGCTTCTTTACAAAAGGTACTGGAGTCTGTCTGCAGGCCTAATACCACATTGGCTATCCATTCAAGGTAGGTAAAGCAAGTTTCCCTTAAATCATGAGATTAAGCTTTAAAATGGGATGATGTCACAGATTAAGTCTGGCAACGGTTCATTTTAAAAAAAAAAATTACTTGACTTAAATATTAACCTTTTCAGAGATAATCCTGCTCTGTTTAAATCAGCTGAGCTGAGTTGATATATTCTTGATGATAGTTTAACAGAAACTTAACATGATTATGTTGTCCTTTCACAGAGTTATGACTATGGTGATACAGCTAATTAACTTGCAGAATTTTTTAATGATTATACAACATCACAGAAGTTATTTCTATTTTTGTATAGAAGTATTATTGAGCCCCAAGCTTAGTTAAAAGCCTCTTTGTGTCTTCCCCTACTAATTCTGTAAATTCAGATCATTAGCATAAAACCGTTTTAGGTGTATTATATACATATTCTGCTTTTTAGAATACTTAAATTTTTTGTTAAATTAGTGATTCAAACAAAGGTAGTTTTAGATTGGACTGACTGATAGATAAGGTTAGAATCTATTTAGCGTTTTAGGGTCTTAAAGCCAAAGTGTTTAAATTCTTTTATTTTGTTTGAAAGTTGAACCACAATTGATTAGCAAAATGGATGTTTCTACAGCTGCTATCTGCATTTTGTTTATTAGCCTTAACATTTCAAGTATTTGCTATTTTTGTGAGTTGTTTATACTTCAGGTGTATAAACATGTTATTTTAACTGCACTTACACCGCCTGTACCACTTTACCTATTAGTGGCGACCTGACAGGTTAATTCAGGCTAATTGATTTATTTACCTTCTAGATTTCTTTCCTAGAAAACAGCTTGAAGTCAAACAGTCTGTAACAACTGTACAAAAGATTCATTTTTTCTTACTGCATTAAGCCTTTAGAACCTTTAGCGACTGCCTATCCGGTGTATTCTGGAGTATTTACCTTTCTAGATATTTTTCCTTAAAAACGGCTTGAACTCAAAGAGTTTATATTAACCTCCGTACAAAAGATTCATTTTTTCTTACTGCATTATTAAGCATTTAGAACCTGTAGCAACCTGCCTATCCAGTGTTTCCTGGAGTAATTTACCTTATATATTTTTTTCTTAGAAAACAGCTTAAACTTTATAACCTCATATCAAATATTCCTGTTTTCTGACTACATGTAGCATTTTAAAGCTGTAGAGGTAATATAGCAAGCAGTCGGAGGTTGAAAGGGAGCTTCTTGTTGTTCTGGTGCTCTCAAAGATAATGGGCAACACAAAGTAGATTTGTCTATGGTGTCTATGTATTACATTTTGTGATTGTCCTGTCTTTTCATTTTTTGGACCCTCTGGCTAAGGGTTGTGTTATTGTGGCTGGAGTGTTGGAGTACATGTACATTGACATCATTTAAAGGAAATAGCCCTGAGCATAGTTAAAATCTGTCAATCTATCAATAATAAATTTTCAACTTTTTTTTTTTAGCATTTCAAATTTTTATTGCCAGATCTTCTGCCTTTCTCAATTGTGTTATTCTATGTTCACCTTTATACCCTCATAATTTATTTAATTATCAATAAGTAAAACGAAAGCAAACATATTGACAATAAATAATATATATATATAGCTTTTTTTTCTCAGGGTATTACATGTCATTTAATAAATACACATGTACTCTGTCAGTTGAATAACTGTTCTTCCCAGAGGCCCCCAACAAACAATATCACAAACACACAATATTTACCTATGTGAATAAATATGATACATCTATAGCTTTACTTTCTGAGGGCATAACATGACATTTAATAAATACAGTACTCTGTCATGTGAATAACTGTTCTTCCCAGATGACCTCAACAAACAATATCCAAAAACTCACATAACATTCTCTAATAATTACCTTTGTAAACAAATACTTTACTATATTACATTCATTTATAAGACAATTAAATGAGGAAAACACTTTATAAAAATATATTATCCTTGTGTTGGAAACATAAATGATAATACATGTAATTTAATAATAATCGTCAAAATATTAAGTCTTTAAGTAGCAGTAATGAGCCTTACAAGATAACATGAAGTACAAATAGTCTTTGTCTCTAGCTTGTCTGCAACATAACTTGCAGGTAAAAATACACCTGTGTAATTAGACTTGGCTAACTCAGCAGTGCGGGAAAACTGTTATGGTGCCAGTTTTCATACACAAGGGGTGTTACTGTGTCAAACTGTGCTCTAAATAAAGTGATCCCTTTGTTGGTAAAAATGTTAATGAATTGACGGTAATACACCTGGACAGGTACATGTGTGTCCGATTGATGCCTATTATGTGGAAAGAAATGAGATACATGTTCGTTTTTATAGTTATCCACTGTGGCTTGGAGTCCATCCTTTAAGTTCATGCTGTATGCTAGAAAGCATGGATTCAATCACTAACATAGCCGTCTGTGTCCTGAGTTTAGTCATGTAATCTTCACTTAGCATTGGGGGAACATTACTTTTGGAACAGCTAAAACACTTTGCATTTTATGCCTGTTTTGCTGTGTTTACTTTTGGAGTACATCTCCCTCCTGTAAGTGGGCCATGGCCCTGCAGAATACTCCCTCGGCTTCCTCGGTGGATCGTAAGAGGCGAGAAAAGAAGTTGGTTTCTGTTGCCCTGGTGTTCGCAGAGCTAAAGGGTAACGGGAAGCAGATTTGTTTGTGATGTTTCTGTAATTGTGTCTGTCTTTATATAAGTGAAATACCCTTGAGTACGACGTTAAACACCAATCAAACAAACAAATCCCCTGTAAGTGAAATACATGTTACACATGTACCCTTGAGTACAGCATTATAAATGTACTTCCACCTATCAATCAATGTGTACTTGTCCGGAATTCAACTACATGTACTGCGGCGCTTTTGGTTTTGGTTTTTTAAGGTGATGGTTGAAAGTTTAAATCCTGATGAGAGTAGGTCCATTCTTTTCTATCACTCTACTCTATGAAAACTTGAAAGAAAAATATACCAGATAATGATAGTGAGGAGATTAAAATGTTAAGAGATAAACATGTACAGGTGATAAGCAGGACTATGAGATTTTCATAATAAACTCAGCAGCTTTAATGTGAGCCAGCTAGATGACTAAACCCATACAAGTAACGATATATTTGGATACTATATATACTTATGACCTGTTATTCTGTGTCTATGAGAACATACCTCAGACAGGTGGTTTATGTCAAGTTCCTATGCTAAGTCCCTATCTGTTTTCTGTGTTCGAAACTATTATATTTAGTTTTATAATGAAGAATTAAGTCTTGTTTCTGTACTACTAACACAACTTCTTTTTTGTGGTTTAAACAAATTCTGTAAGGATAACCAAACCAAATATGAACATCAAACCACCAGGGCCTCTAGCACTGGAGGAATATTAACTTTCCAATACACATGTAGCCAAACACTTTACATCTTATGCTGATGGTAGTGCAGGCCTGTGCTGTTTGGGAAAATGGTCAGAATGGGGTCTTTCCATGCTTATGCAAACTTATTTTAAGAGGGCTGGTTTATAGCTTTCCCTAATTGTTGGCCATGTTAGTCTAAATTTGCATGTTGCTACTGATTCCAACAAATTTTGTCAATCTCACCACGTATCATTCAAATGTTATAATATGGAAGAATTTGGAGGAATACAAAATGTACATATTAACTAATCGAGTTAAGACAGTTCTAAGCAGCCATCATGTAATGCCTACAATTTGTACCTGACTCTCGGATGCTCCTGTTTCCATATCTTGTCTTATCTTAACAACATGGATTTTATTAATATCACTGGTAATTATTAATTATAAAGGTACTTTCCCAAATTACTTGGCTGGGGTAAAACACCAATCAATCAATGTAAAGGCTCCAATCTATTTATGTTACCTGACAGAATAGCTAAGGTACTTTACATTTGGATACATTTTTTCTTGTACCTGTTGGTTAGTGAGAACATAGCTCTTACAGGTGGTTTATGTCAGGGCTCTACGCTTAGACCCCTTCTCTTCTTCTTTGTTTTTATATACCAAAATACTCCCAGCAATGCACTACAGAGTTTCCATCTATTGGAGAGTGATAGGTTACTAAAAGGTCATCGTTCAAACACCAGTGAGTTTTTCACAGAAAATCATACCACCTGTACAGTGGATCAAGGATTTTTTTCTAATGTTAAATTCAGCATGCGGAGAACTGTACGGTTCATACTGTTGATTTATGTTTTCAAAACTAAGGATAACATGGAGCCAATCTGAGTTTTGTGAATTCTAATACCTTGTGTTTCATTTTTGCATGTTTTTGCTAACGTGGTCAGCTATGTAGGAACATTAATTTTCCAACAGAGCCTCTCTGTTGACTGTGTTTTCACAATAAAGAAGCAACCACGAGTCATGCTGATGTTGCAACTTAGTTTTGTGACCTGTGAATTGTAAGGCTTTGATTTTTGCATACTCCGGCTGTTTAAAGGCAGTTTAATTGAAGTATATTTATGCTGTGAGCTATTGAGGAGCACTATTTTTCCAACAGTGCATACTGTATGTATATTAAACTTAACATTAAAGTTGTGTTGCTGTTCACTGCTGTGGTGCCATCATATACATGTAAGTGAAAATACCCCTATCCATGACATTAAAAAACAATCAATCAATTGGTTTTTGCTGATTTCCTTGCTGCTGAATATTCAAAAGATTATTTAATATTAGTTGCAAGGAGCTTATTGTTATCAGGAAACGAAGAGCAACATGAACACAAGCTGTGTTGATTCTGTCTATGATCTTGTGAACAATACATAAGTTAATAATTTGTCAACAGCTGATTTATGTGAACGTAAATATAAAAAAAAACTAATTCTTCTGACTGGGTAATTTTTTTTAATGGTGCTTTCCTTGATTAATGTTGTTAATCTTTTACAGATTTTCTTCGGTACATTTTCAATAACTTTTTCTTTTTATTCAGATTTCAAAAGAATTTTTTTTTTAAAATGTTTATTCTTGGTAATAATGCTTTTTTTTTTGCCATAAAAAAGAAAATCAGATCAGATCCTTTGAGAATTTAAAATTTGATCAGCTTGCATAAGCTGAAGTTTCCCTTTATGACATATGTCCCATTACCAATGCATTGTCTGTATTTGCTTTGTCTGGAAATTCTCTGATCACTCAGTATTAAAGTACCCCTACTTAAGGCAATCCGGGTTGAGGCAATGATTTCCCAGTACGCCATGTGCAGGTATAACTGTTCACTACCTTTGTCTGCACGGAATACATCATTTATTAAATATCACGTGACGTGTTTTTAAAAACATGGGCAGAACCCAACTAAAATAGGTATTGATTACTTTCCGAAGTGTTATATTTTATGCATTCTGTCTTATTTCATATTTATTCTGAAAGTCTGGTTTCCTTTGTGTCCGACAAACATGAACTCACACTTAATACCACTCATGTCTTAGCGCCCCCTTTAAGTTGCCGTGAATACACCCTGTGGGTGTGGCACGTGTGGTTTATTGCTGCAGATGCAGCATGCACAGGTAAATCCATGCGCTCTGTGACTGCAGTCGCCTGCATGTAGCTGCTGCACGGCTTGCACATACTAGTCCCATATTGAACAGCAGTTGCAGGTGCTTTGTGTAATATTGATCAAACCTCACCTTGAACATAAAGCATCATAGGCCTGCTCTAAGGACTCTCTCTTCCTATGGGTTATACATCCCACCCTGGAAATGTAGACAAAAAAAGTAAAGCTCGATGACTCATAGCTAGCCGTAGGATATCTGTGTTGATATATACCTGGCTCGTTCTAAAAATGGAACGGATGGTCTGTAGCATTGGGGAGGTAGTCAGGCCAATTGTTGTAACACATAGCTGTGTTCTTGGACATTAGGTTATTCTGGAAAATGGAAGATTGGCTTTATTACCAGGAATCATGATGTAATTACGTAAGCTATTACCATTTTAATAATACTGGTAGATCATTCATTCATGAAATTTGTGCATTATTTTTTGAAGCAACTAGGACAAATTTTTTGTTTCCCAATTTATAGCAATCTTGGCACATGTGTATAGTTGTGTTGGCAAATATATATATTTTTTTAAAATATATTGATTCATGTAGTATTGCCTTGCAAGCAGCCAGGACAATTGTGTATGATTGCCAAATTTGCGAAACTATGTTATTGGACATAAGCTTTTCCTGGAGAATGGAAAATTTCAAGGAATCCTGATATAATTACATAAGGTACATGTAGATCATGTATCATTTTATTAATGGTTTATTTTTTTGTGATTTTGTGCATTATTTTTTAAGCAATGACGACAACTTGTGTTTTTTCCAAAATCTTGACATATTAGTGGTCTCAAATATTTTTTGTTGGTTTTATTATTTTTTAATAATTTCAGAATATGGTGAAGGCCTAGGCTAATAGCAGCCAGGACAACTGTTGTGCTTGCCAAGTTTGTAACAAACTTATCATATATGAGTTGATAATTATTCATTGTTTCATCATGTTTAACAGTGTTTTCACAAGTTCATTATTTTTAAATAAGCCAGGACAAAATGTTTTTGCCAAATTTATCAGGATCCTGAACTTGGAAGGGAGCTTCTTTTTGACCTGGTGTTTTCAGAGCTAGTATGAAACTCAAAGTTGATTTATTTGTGATGTCTTTATATAATATCATTGTTTGTGTTTCTTTTTTTTATGAATTTATTTATTTATTTATCCGTTAGATCAACAGCATCCAAATGACCCATTATTTTTGTAGGAGGAAAACTGGGTTGTAAATTAATCCAGAAAACCCACGACCGTCTGCTTGTTGTTGGCATACCATCCCACATATGATCCTCAAGAATAGAACCTGCAACCCTAGAATTGAGGCAGATATTTGGGGCAGAAGCGTTGACTCTAGATAACTCCGTCACAGAGGCATATTAAGCTGGCACACTGTCACACGAGTGAAATAACCTTAAGTATGACAGTATGACAAACCCCAATGAAACAAACCAATTGTAATTTAATATGGTTCCTTTCACCCAATGGGATGGCAGTTGGTGACAACCAATATAACTTTAAGCAGTTGGGGCAGAGAAATAGGCTTTACCACCGGGGGTCTTACATGTTATTTCTTTGGACTGTCCCTAAATTAGAGTGTCTCAACTTATAGAAGTTATAGGGTAATTGGAATTACAAATATCAAATTGTATGTTGAATATGGAACAGTGTTCAATTTTAGTTAGTAATGTTCTAATCCAGCCTGATAAATTACAAATTAAGCAAACTGTAAGTTCTTAAATAGCTGATCATTCAGTATTATTTTGTAATGTTTGAATCCCGCCTGATGACTTTCTTTGTTAACTCTGTTAGTCATGTTATTGTGTTAACTTAAGGTTAAGACTTTACCAACACTGATCAATCATTGTTAGAGATCAATAACCAATTAACAGACTCTCTTAGTCTGACACTTGAAGTAACAACCCATGCTTTAACTGAGTGATTAGACGACATTATACAACAGGCAGTCTTTTTTTGTTTGTTTTACAAATACCGTATCTCCGCAAATAATTTACTTAGACTCAGCTTCTTAAGCTTTGTTTGATATTTGTTATAAAAATGGAGCATTCTTTTTTCTGAAAATTAATAAAGCATGGTGTTAAATCCAAATCACACAAATAAACAAGCTAATGCTATTTTTGTAACGGATAATTGCTGGTTTCTGACATGTTATTGAACATTTCCTCCGGTTATTGGTCAGCACACTACTAAACTATGAAAGTTTCGCTAAGTAGTTCAAGAAAAGTTAGCAGTGAAGGTTCCACCATTCTGGAATCACCAGCCTTGTAGATGGGCAATTAGTCTTCTGCTTTTATAAAAGTGGGAAATGTGAACTACATTGTAAACTGATTCAAAGACTATGCACCAATTTTTGTGAGCTGAAAATGTAGTTTCTTCTGTTCTTATGGTTATTAACATTTTCCTAGGTTTTGTTTTCTTTTAAAAGGGCCTACAATATAATTTCTCTTATGATTGTGCTAAATTTTTCATAAACCAATTACTGGTTAATTTCCCTTTGTTTTCATTGCGTAATTAGCCTTATATTGCATTTTGTTTCATTGCACTGGGTTTTCCTTTGACACTCTCCTTTGATCATTTTCCTAATAATGGATGAAATATGTCTGAATGTGGCGTAAATCCCTAAACACGCCATCAATCAATCTCTAATGATTGCTCAGTTTTAACATCAGACAGATGAACTGATAGCTTATCACTTCTTACTTCCCTTTGTTATCTCCTGGTTGAACCTCCTGGTATACTAAATGAGAGACCCGACCCCCAAATATTTGCTGAATTTAGGGAATTTCCTAAACATCCCTATATCATACCGTATCTCACCTAAATATTCGCACAATTTATAGAATTCTGAAACCTATGACCTGTATTATAATATATTTGACCTCTTCTGGAGTCCTGCACCTAACCTTCCATGAAACTTAATTATCAGTTTAAGAATTAATATGATTTTAATGATTTTGCTAATAAAAATTGCTAGTGAGGCCATTTGTCCTATTTTATTAGCTGTTTGTCATGAGTGATGATTAAATACAAATTTATTCTATTTACAAAAATTAAGTTACAAATCAAGAATGCACAGCCTGGCTGAAATACAGTTGAATATAGTGATAAACACTAATCAACCAATAAAAATACCAAGAAAATTCCATGCACATTTTAAGTGACCATTAGGAACTTTTGAGTTATTTTTCTTCACACAAATAACTTGGAGATATTTGAATTGGCGAAGAAAGACATCTATCTTTATTAAGCAGGATATCAGTTCCAAATGTTGTTGGATTCCTGGGGTGAATGTTAGGGCATAATTTAGACAAAGTTTACAGTGTGTAATCTGAACCAGACAAAGGAACTTCCTGACTGGGTACTGGCCACTGGTAGATTATTGAAAACCCTCCAAGGTTGAATTCATTAGAGATGCATGCATTTATTTCTCTAAATACATCAAATTTACGACCCATCAAAATCCGGCAACCATATAACGTTTTTTACTTGCCTAAACTCTCTTGGCATATCATTTACTTTTTGTCTGCATTCATAAAATATATTACCATCCGAAATCTACCTTAAAACATCTGTCTAAGCATGTCCTTTACTTTTTTCTCTGCATTCATAAATTATATATTTAAAGTAACATTCTATTTATAAGCTTGAACAATCCTCTACTGCAATCCGTACCGTTTGAACATGTTTCATGTATCTTAAGTTAGCTGTATCAAACATAACCCACTTCAAAAATAGAACTATTTGGTCTATTTTTAAGATTTAGAGTATGTGAAATATCAAAATTTTGTATTTCGACATGTTTGTGGTTAATTTATTAATAGAAAACTTCACTCAGTTTTGATGACAACTTATTATATCTTCCAGGGTAACAGGCATTACTGGGTCATTTTTATTTCTGCATCTTTGCATATTTTTTCACTTTCAACTTTATTTTTGTGAGGAAGCCAGCTTCTTTGGAATGTTGTATAGTTGCCTATTTTCTCACTTTCAACTAAAGGTAACTTCTTTGAAGTATTACAATATTACATTACTGTCTTTACTTAGCACTGAAGGAAGAT
>JAVFBW010103469.1:0-16524 GCA_034783835.1 Mopalia ciliata
AACCTACTTATCTTTCCGCGACGGCGTCTTGCGCCGCCGCCGGAGAACGCCGCAGCAGTGCGTCGTAGCATGCTGGCCCATGGGCGCTTAGGCCCCACGACGCCATGACGACGTCACTGCGGCGTTACGCCGCTGAACGCCGCCTTCGCAGGACGACTCCGCCGCCGCTCTGGCCAGGTGCGGTGCGGCTGTGACACTCGTCCCAGAAGGACAAGCGGTGTCGGCTGTCATAGTGGTGGAGCGAAGGGAGATCACTCCACCTGTCATGTGGGTGACCTCGCAGCACCTCATGTCAACTCTCGTCCACTTGCGTCCACGTTCGAGAGAGACGCGTGAAGCATCATGGAAAGACGCCCACACCACCCCAGGACAGCCCTAGGGACCACCCTGCATGCGTCATCAGGGAGAGATCACTCCTCCTGTCATCGTGGTGACCTCACATCACTCCATGTCCACATCTCGTCACTTTGGCGTTTGCTGCCATCCGCTTTCTTCATTAAAACCGAAAGTGCATAAAGCGATTTTTGAAGGCAAACTGTGCTCCAAATGTGCTAAAAAAAACTCCTCGAGAAATTCAACATTTATATCTTGATGGCCTCGTCTCTCTGAAGAATGGCTTCTTCGCGGTAGCGGATATCCCTCAATGTCGATCGTGCCAGCAAGACATGTAGGCACATGTTCATTATCGTTATCTTTATCATTATCTCGAGCAGAACAGTAACCGATATTTTATATATAAAAGTTTTGATCGTAACAGCATAACTCCCACTTGGGATCATATTTAATTCTTATCTTGGGTTTCCAGCTAACATTATGGCGTCCCAGCCCAATGGTTGAAGGAAACCACCCTGGCAACAAACAAAGATATTAAAGATGTAAAAACAATAAATCAAAGGATGCAATACATCACAAACAGAACTCTCTCGTGTAGGCTGCACCTATTCAAAGTGTCCATAAATGTATAGCTCTGAAGAATTAAATATTGCAAATTCACTAGGCTTATTCCACTTGTATATACGATCTATTTATTCTATTTATTATACGCTTTGATGTGTTATCCAATGAAAGCACTCCGTTTGTACCACGTGGCGATACACTATAATACCATATTGAGTTCAGTGGTGTCAGAATCCTTCTAACTTGCTAGAGGTCCCATTTTCAGCCATGTCCCCAGCTGCTTTAATTGTTATATTCATAAACCCTGGTACACTGCATAAATGATTCAAGAACCACTGTCCTGAATACTTGAGGTTTTTAAGTTCCCTGAAATGGCTGTTCAAATAAAAATGTCTGAATTCCAGGGAGAATCCCAGAATGTACGCTGCTGTGTACTTATGACATGCCCAAGCCGAACAGGTGGAGAGCTTTTCTCTACTATTGCAAAATAACCAACAAACATTCAACAAAGGCTTTTAATGACTTTAATACTCTGTTAAGGGACAACCCTGCCCTGATTTTATTTCCAAAATGAGAACATAAGAACTTCATGAAATAGAACAGATATAAAATTTGATATTGATATGGAAATCTTTGCACAGTATCTGAAGAATTAAATAAATAAGACAATGTAGTTGTTGATAAGAAATGCCCTTGTGAAGAGCTTCATTGATACAACTCCTTCCTCTGAATACAATATTTTAGTTAACAGAAGGATTTTCCTAAAACAATAATTTATGCCTTTTTTTTTTATCAGACATAAGTTCAACCTGTGAACCCTTTCTTTGTCATCCAAGAGAGTTTAAATATGTGTGGATTGACAAATTAAAAAAAAACAGATGAAGGGGTTTTTTTTACATAGAATTAGTATTCAGATTTTGTTGTAACACTTAAAATAGTTGTGGGTTCAATTTTACACTATAATTTAGCTAATAAAACTACCAACATAGTAATTGTATTACTTAAAGTTATTAAGTACATGGCAGTGTTCATAAATATTAGGAGTTCTAGCGGCCACTGACTGATTCTATCACGATAAAAACAAAATTGATTTAAAATTAACCTTTTTCTGCAGTGTACACATTATCACTGTAGCTGCAGTTATCCGTGCAGATCATGATGGATCTATGCAATCTCTTGATATTCATTTTCTTTTTAATTGTGTTAACACACGAAAAAAAAAAAAAATAATAATTATGGTCAGAATAGACCCCATTTTTCTTACCAACAAACCTGAATCAATTTGATATACCTTTTTCACAGTTTTACAAGAGTATTCCATTGTAATGTCACTTGTTACAGCTAGCTGGCACTAAGCAAAGTTTCACACAATACTGAATAGCACACTCTCCGAAGAACCCAATTCTTCTCATGTAACTTACAACTCGCAAGAACGTGGAGTATCAAAGCAGGTTAAATGTTTAATCCCCGAATGGTGGCCATACGTCCAGATAGCCTAGAACTTTTTTATGATAATTTATGTTTGAAAATTGTCCAAACTTTAAATCGAACCCAAAACTTACATACTTTATTACAATTAGATTAAATTTTGGCTGATTTGTTGAAGCAAAAAAAGTGTCTAGTGATGGTGATTTGAACCAATTCAATGACCTGTATAGAGGTAATCGAAGTAAATATATATTTTACATATTTCTTTAATAAGTACACACTTCATAGTTTTTAACATCAACAAATAGACCTAAAATTAATTTATTTGTAAGGATATATACATGTTTTGGATTCGCTGAAACATTTTAAAAATAATTGATCAGAAAACAAGCTCTACAAGATTTGGACAAATTGGCGGCCATTCTTATTTTCAACATTTATTCAGCTTAAATACCAGTCCTTGCTGGCCAAGTTCAAGTCAGTGCAATAAGGGTGTGGTTCGCTGGAGGGTGAGACAACCTTGGATAAGATCTGCCCTTGATAGGTGAACTTCAGAATCCTGACCTGACCAGGATCAGAGTCTGGGGTCAGTTGTTCAGAAGAGAATCAGCCACTTACGCCAGCTTCAATCGATAACACTGGATTAGAGATTGACCTTCAACATGGTGTGAGGTCTTCTAAGAATGGATTCAATTTAATATCGCTTCCAGCAGCCAGACAGATTTCTTTTTGTTCAGTAATTAATGACATTATTAACATATATTGTATTATAAAAGGTTGAGGAAAGTAGTAAATGGATGTAAATTGAATAATTGTCAACAAGTCATGTGGGCTGCCCTATAGTACATTCTGGTGAGAAACGGAGCACCATACCGTCTGAATTTTGTAACATTGGATGAATGTCTTACAAAGATAAATTAACCATGGAAAACAGTCAGACATTAATACTTGGTAAAATGTTGATCATTTCGGAAATAAAAATCAGTAACATGTCATCATAGATCATTTTTGTGCTTTTTCACTTTTTCCGCCTGGGGCTTTTTTAACTTATGTACAGAGATAAAGTAGTGACTATGAACATGGTCCTTCCAATGTGTGACACATGGCGGTAGAGGGAGAGAGAGGGGGGTGACAAGAAATATGAGCGGGGGCTAATGGGCCACAACAGGCTGATTTGGGTTATGATGAAGGCTGGGTGGCAGATGAGGTCTTCCTTCTAACTTGTCGTACTCCAAGTAAAATTCTTTCGCTGCCTTCTTCCACAAAAGAGCATCGAAATAGTAGTAAGTCCCTTGTTCGTATGAGTTTGTTTTCATGACAGGTTCGATACCTTTTGGCCTCGTTATCCAAATTCTTTCTTCTGTATGATACCTCCAGTCTCGATTATACCTGGTCAAACACAAACAATTCAGTCACTTTTTTCAAATGGAATATTCAATTCAATGTGTGGCTGATGAAAGAGTACAGCATAATTTGTACTTTCATAGATTGATGGGAGACATCGATTAATTTGTTGTTCAAATTGGGTATAATGGTTAATCAAGATCGTTCAACCATAAGACGAAAATTTGTCTGCTTTTTACTTGGAGACTGAGAAAAAACATCTGCAAGCAGCTTTTTTTTTTTAATTATTATCGGTGTTGACTTCTTTCTGATAAAAGCAAGATCAACATCAGCTCCACTGTAAAGATTTCTATTTAATTGATTGATTGATTGATTGATAAGTGTTTTACGCCGTTCTTAAGGGTATTTCATTTCTATGACAGCGGTGTATTCCAGAAATAATTGACACTAGCACAACCAAGATTTGAAGCGTTTCCATAATTTTGGAAAGTTAGTTTTCTTCCACTGCTACATAAAGACAGCATTGCTACTCTTCAAACAAACTGCCCTTAGCCAGAGGGCAACTTCACAAAAAATTGAATGTTCCATTGAAAGCTAGACAAGAAGGTTTTTGATTGCAGCCTTGTGATAGGTCATAAAAACTAGCCAATCAACACTTTTTTTAGGGAAAGGCAAAATGGGACAGATAATATATGCTAACATCAACAACACAAAACATACTAAAAAGTTTTATCAGGTTTTAACAGATTTGCTATGTTTTTAATATTATTGAAAAGTATAACTTACAATTCAGCAGCTACAGCCAGTTGTAAAACATCCCCCCCATACATGTAAAATAGAAAGAATAAGAGATCTTCTCCATACCGATTCAGCTTTATTGGAGCCAACTGTGAAAGAAATTAATTCATTGACTATTAAACATATGAAAATTAAACAGTACATTCATACATTCCTAAAAGTGGAACGTATGGATTAACAAGCAAAATAGCAAGCAGGACCCCTCCAGACTTATTTTGAAAAAAATATGCTCATAATCCCAGCCAAATCACTTTTTTTCTAATTAAGGACAATTTTTTGCTTCAAAGGGGTAAAGAGTTTAAGTTATGGTGTTTATCAATATGCATTGTCAGCCATATTTGGGGGGAACCTTGGTGAAACGCAGCCACATCTATGGTTTAAATAGAAAAAGCTACGTTTGAAGTTAATATCTAAATTTGAGTGTATCCATATATTTTTGATTTATGGAATTAGGTGAAATGCAATCCCATCATTTCTTAACCAGAGGAAGCTATTTTCTATGTTTGAATTAATTGATTGATTTTTAAACTGTGCTCAAGGGTATTTCACTTATATGGCAGTGGTGTAATTCAGCAAAAATTGACACTAGCACAAGTTGACAACCAAAATCTGAAGAATTTCCATAATGTTGGAAAGTAAATTTTCCTCCAGTGCTAAGTGAAGAAAGCATTGCCACTCACTCTTCAAACAAACTGCCCTTTAGCCAGAGATCTCAAGGTTTGAATAAGTCTGAATACGTTTTCAAGTGTTCGCAACACAAACAGTCGTCTTCACAGAAGAAAATTACATACTAAGTGTGAAGTCAATAGGTCAGTTTGGTCAATCCATGAATTTTTAAAGACAGAAAGTTCATAAAGCTTTGTGATGGATGTAAGAAAGGACATACAAATAGAGGGAAGGATAGATGCTGAGAGCAGCATTTCTAATTCCATGCTAACATGATATCCTGATATTAACACAAATATATACATTTTCTATATTTTCATAATGTAAAATTTGATAAGGAGTTTATGTTGTGAGTGTAACCTAGACCCAGCTGAAACCAGTCATCAGCGACTGGCAATCAAGGGGAATAACTCTAGCGACATTTGTTATCAGGCTGATTTGAGAAGGTTTGTTTGATTGAGATTTTACCCAATTCTTAAGGTTATTTCACTCATATTATGAGTCACCAGCACAATGAGTTAAGCAAAACATTTTGGAAGACGTCAATGGCAACTAGCAATGACAGAACAAAGATCTCACAAACATATTGGCTTCATCTTAGATCTTAGAGCATGAAGCTTCCTCCAATCGATTTCTTGGTGATTTATTTCAGACAGTATCAACCACATAGAGCAAGAACTCAAACAATTTTGATTTATTTTATTTTTTAGGGGTGGGTGGGGTCAGGGGTTGATAGAAGTCAAATCAAAGGGAAACTATAGCTCTGCTTGAGATTGAGGAAATTATTCAGTTTGGCCAAAAAATATTCAATACCCATCAATTTCAAGGAGAAATATTCAATTTCCTAATAAAAAGATCTAATTTTGAGGGTAAAAATATTTGCCATAATTGGAGGGAAATTTACTTCTATCATTCCCCGAGTGTGTGGGCTCTATTGGATTCAACAGGGTACCACAATGTAAGTTACATGCATAACTGAATGTTAAATAGTTAAATACATACCATACCACCTACCTTTTCCCGTATAAACATGTTTGTCAAATACTCTGCAGGTACATGAAAGTCTACAGAAAAGAAAAGTTTAGCCAGAGATAAAATGTGATGAAAATGAATAAACTTGAATCTGACAATATTTTCTTTGTTTCATTTATAAATAAAATGATTTATTTCTTATCTGATAATCGCTATTGCCATTTAAAACTAAAATGAAGACCCTCCAAACAAACTACCTTTTCAGCCAGAAGATAAAAAGCAATCGGATAGCTCCTTTGATTGACTTAACGGCAAGAAAAGCAATCTGGTTTTGTTTTATTGTTTCTTTCTATTATTTGTTTGATTGGAGCTCAATGTCTATTTGAAGGATCAGGACTATGACACACTGACCACTGAAATTACCTAATGAGCCCAATGATAGGTATTCAGATCTTAAAATAATATTAAGCAACTGATAGCAACTTCTGTACATAGAATGACATGTATACTAACCTATGTCTTGTGGTCGACAAGGTGAATCTGCCCAGGGTGACTGAAATGTACTGTACAAATTTCTGGAATAAATTTGATCACAAAATTAATGGGTTTTTTTTCATTTCGTCTTTATTTCATACTTACATTGAAATAAACATCAAATATGTTTCATTCAAAATATTTATTTGTCTTCCTCCCCACACCTATATTCATCAATTGCAAACCCTCCTTACATTGCGCACCAATAAACTTAGGATTTTTATTTATTTATTTGATTGCAATTTAATTATGTATAAATTTTATCTTCTAATTTAAAACCAAACCTCTAGATAAATCCTTGAGACTTGTGAAGAAAAATAATATGTTGTTATTAAAATATAATTAAAATCACAACTTTAAACTTTGAACATTTTGCCAACTTTGATCCTTTGAACACAGAGAATTTTGTTGACCGGACGCATTTGCAATTAATGCTGTGGTTTACTGTTATGATGACAATTACAGGTTGATCAAATAATGCCCTTTGGATTAATAGATTAAAAGTTATAAATTCAGATCATAACGGTATTCTACAGAATGTTAAACACACAACACAACATTATTAAACCTTTTACACACATCGGTTCCAGATAGCGCATATAGCAACGCATTTGTCTCTTAAAAGCGATGGTCGACAATTCAATTCTGCCCAAGATCTAGATTTTTCAATTCTGTATGTTTTCCATTTTTCTCCTTCAATTAATTAAATGTACATTGTATTAACGAAATTAGATGATTTTTTTTTTTTACCTACAGGTCTGAATGTTGGAAAACTTAGAACCTTTGCGCCCGGTTATAACCTCTAGTTTAAATTGTGTTAACGCCTCTGAATAAAATACTTACTCTGGTGAGTTCAGATTGAGACCAAGTGTTGTTAAGTCAATACCAGGGGGAAACACAGCATGGATGGGCTCCAGCTTGCTTTCCCGGAGAAATGTTACCAATCCCACAATTCCAAACTGGTCCATCACCATACCAGGTGGAATATTTGTTACCCTTCCTGTAAGAATATATGTTATTATTTATCAAAAATATCTGGGGGGGTTTTCCAGTCATGACAGTACCCTCTCAATGCCACTCATTAACATTATCTTTTCCCTCTTCATCTGTTTTTTTTGTTTTGACTGCTCATAAGGTCCACATTGATTCATGTTTAATACCGTACTCAAGGGTAATTCACTCATATAATGATGATGCAGGCCTGTGCTGTAATCTTTTCAGGCATAAACTCAAAATCGGTCCTCTAAAATTTTGTGAGATACCCTAACATTTGCATTTTCCCCTGGTCTGCTGATTTTTTAAAATAAATAAATGTGATCAAAACTTCATTGATCATCGGAAGAAAAAAATTGTCAAAATCAGCAGCAAAATGCAAATGTAGACAAAGACTGCAAACAATTTGGGAACCTATAAATCGGTCCTCCTAAATTAAGTTTGTTAAGCCATGGGGAAACCCTGTTCTGACCGTTCTCCTCAACAGCACAGGCCTGATGATGTCTTTTTAGAGGATCAGCCAAAAAAAAACATAAATGGTGAATTGTTTACTCTGTTGAACTATTGTCCTGCCAGTTAGGACCGTATGACTAACAAATATTTGTCCTAGACAATAACACCATGCTGAGTTGAAGTGAATTAGTCATAATAAAATGAATGGTGCAAATAAATATAATGAAGGCTCTCTATGCAACATTTGTGCTTTTCAGTGAACCTCCCAACTCTTTTGGGGGGCATGGTCTGAGACAGATAAAATTTCTGTGATCACAAATTTCACCAAGTAAAAAATATCCCAAATATTTTCCCAACCAAATCCATGGCTACAAAACATATCCATGGTCAGTACTTTCCTAGAATAAATCAGGGTGACGATAAATTTTATATTATAGATTAACATACCATCTGGGTGAGTTTGTATTCCTCTTTTTTGTTGCGTGCTGTTTGCCTTGAGTCCCATTAGCTTGATACCTTCTTTACTGACCGCCTGTTCATATGAACCACCCGATGTGCTCGTCGGCTAAAACATACAATGTATCTGGTATAGAGCTCAAAACATAATTATTCTAAACTTCAAATTTAATGTGAAATATAAACTTTAAAATAACAAATGAAAAATTTATGATTGGTTTGTTTTATTTTTTTCACATATTGCTGTGTTCCAGCAAAATAGGGTTTGCTAATGACTACAAAGGGAGATAAATTTAAACAGCAGTGCCCCCTATCTGTTTGATTACCCGGGTATAACAGTATCCTATATATATTCAATTTATTTATACTGTTAGTGAATAGTTGCACTGCCAGAATATGAGTAACAGATTTATCTCCCTTTATTGTCACTGTACAAGCTCCACTGGTGAAAGAAACCTGAGTAGAGGGGACCAGATACAAGACAAACACAGAAAATAAACACACACTCCAATACAATATTGTGTGACATGATAAGCACTAGATAACTAAAACAAATCGTATTGATTTGCTCTGAAAGTGCCAGGGCAACAAGAAAGTCCGTCCAACTGGCAGATGTAACTTCTTTCGAAAGTAAAACTGGTAGCTCACTTATCATTGAAAATAAAATGACATAATCAATAGATTTTTTTAAGAAGATAACTCACTGTTTTTCTGGCTGAATCATTGGCTGATGAGACTTGGGGATCTTAAGAGAAATATAAAGACATTAACATATGAAACTAATGTATCAAAAGAGATACCAATCACTGTGCAGTGTTGCATATTTATATCTGAATTCTACAAACAGCCTTTTCAACTTGTCAGCATTGTCAACACTTATTCAGGTTGATTGTTCAAACTTGTCCATGATGATTGACTTATGAGCTGTAACATGTAAATTTATTTATTTATTTATTTATAACTTAATTACAGACACTTTTTCCATATACATGTTTAACAGTTACATAAGTCTATAATTGTACTTGTAGGCACAGCTCCGCAGAAAGATTTTTTCGTTGAATTGGGGTTTAATGTCTTCACTTCACTTATATAAAGTTGGATTGTCAACTTCTCACTGTGCATTACCTTATGGGATGGAAAACCACAAGAAAATCTCTTTAAAACCACCCCCGGGATTGCTGGATCCACATAATGTGACTCACTCATATACCTGATCAGTAAGCAGATGCACTAAGCACAGACCATAGAAAAATAATATTTTTTTATTAAATTGGGGTTTGATGCCCGCTCAAAGCTATTTCACTTATGCACCTAGCATTATTATGGTGGAAAACCGAGAGCAAACCTCGTTAAAACAATCCCCGCATGCGGACTCGATCCGGTGAATGATACATCGAAGCAGGTTCAAAAAAGCAAGCACACGCGTTACCACTAAGCCACGGCTGCGCGCCCAGAAAAATAATGAATTTATTTTGACTCAACATTTCAGCTTATTGATCAAACCATCAGGAGTGAATCACATTAGAGTCATGACCGTCCTTTAGTGTTGTAGCTTAACTTTACTTCTATTTTTCCCCACATAATTAAATACAGGTCAGAATTATGTAATTGAGGTAACACTTACTTTGGGCTCCTGGTAAAGCAGGAAAATCTTCTTGTTGTATTTGAAACTCGGGTGTTGAGTCGACTACCTGTTTACTAACCATATTCACTGAAAAACAATAGGAGGGAAAAACAATGTACAGATAACTTTTAAATTTTGACATTTTCTTTCTTTTCTACAAAAAAAGAACAGTTTATTATTTATAATAATAAATACAAAACTTACAATTCAAAACACATTAGCTTCTTAAAGTACCTTGATTTCTAAAATATCAAAGAAAGGGTTAACCTTATTAAAATATTCAATAACTTACCATAGTTTCTTGCTGTAGCAATAGGGTTGGAAGGTATAGACCTATTCCCTAACGTAGGAAACTCTGACAAATCTAAACCCGGTTGTGAATCATCAGTCAGTGAGAGAAAGTCAAGATGTTCTGACATAGAAATAAAATGATAGACAATAAATACTTGATAACAAAAATGTAATCTAGCTGTCTAAATTTGTATTACCAGAAAAAAATTATAAATGTTTTTAAATATAAACAAATACATAATATATTAACAAAATATGTATTTAAGTGCGACTGCCAGAGCTGACAAAAGTGGACTGAACAAACTTGATTTAGAGCCCCCCGCCCCCCAATGATGTCAACTTTCACTTTCATGACAGTTATTTTATTTTCCACAAAAAATATTTAAATGACTTACTATGGCCCCTTCCTGGCCCCAAATTAAAACCACTCATACTCGCAATTCCGGCACCAGTACTGTTAGCAAGGAAAATAAATTCATCAATACAACTGTTATAGGGTAACATTGATAAATGAAAGGGCCATAAATTGATAATAAATGCATTTTACTTTGTTTTGTCACTGCTTCTCAGGTTATTTTACTGATAGACTGGTGGCCATAATAAAAAATTTCTACACAAACTCACCGAGCATAATAACACAGATATTTATAAATATAGACAGAGATATTTTATGTGACTTATCTGGATAAAAACAAGGATCAATTGATGGAAAATAAACCCCAGGGAGTAAATTGTTTCACTGACTGGTGTTTAACGCTAGATATTGTCTTAACGACTGTTTTTTACAACTGTAAACTAAACAGAACCATTTTGTGAAGTATTACATAGAATTGCTCTGCTAGTGGAAAAAAGCCTTTACTATGAAGCAGACTAAAATCATACTTCATTCGGCTTATAGAAAATAAAACTCACTTTGGTAGTTGTGATGATAATGATGTCCTTTTATGGAGATTTGACAAAACTTGATTCTGATTTAACAAGCTCCGTTGATGACCTATAGCTTGGATCATATTCCTGCAACATTCAACATAATACACATACTGAATACAATTTAAATGACAAATTTTACTGATAGCCTGGACCTTTAAATTCTGATTGTTTGTTTTGTTTGTTGGGGTTTAACATCGTACTCAAGTGTATTTCTCTTATAGGACAACAGATTGTCCACTTCACACTGTTCCTTGCCTCATTATAGTGGAAAATGGGCAAAAAACACCTGCGATTGCCAGAGCCACATCATGTGATTTATTTATATACCTGATGGTTGATAGGTGACTAAATCCTGTGAACCGCAAATTAAAGTAGGATAACAAAGCGCACACAGATTTGTTAGTTAGATTGTGATTTAACACCGTAGTTGATACTGGATAATGGAGATAAGTTTACTTAATACACAGAACTGAAAGGCTCAAATGACATGGGCCAATTTAGGCCTCATACGAGTATAAATCCTTGGGATGCTCATCCTACATTTTTGTTCCATGTTTAACTAGCTAGGTTTTCACAGATTATTAAAAGTGAGTGGTAGTTTCAGTGTTACCTATTAGGTGAAGATTGTTGCTGGAGATTGACAGGGAAGCTCATACTAGGGTTCATACTTGTAGGTGTTACATGACCCGCTGTGTTCCTCTGGAATGGTGCCCCTGATAATCCACGCTGTGGCAGGGCAATGTTACCCATTGTGCTACCCAGAGCTTAAACACAAAATTATTAACATATAGGTCTTTTTTAAATAAAAATTTCATAATGTTTGCTAAGTCCTTTTACAGTGTCTGTGTGATTGAGGATATTTACAACACACTTAAATTTTCAATCAATCACTGGGGCTTGTCAGCTACAATTACAATGGATTAAGAAACCCTAAGTAACTGACACAAACAATGACATGACATGCACATGTCCCTGGCATTAATTGTACAGAGGTTCCTCAAGCCTTTCTTAAAAAAGTGCAAAATTCATTGACTGGTGTTTCACGCCGTGCTTAGGGGTATTTCACTTACATAACAGAGTATTCCAACAATAATTGACACAAGCACAAACAAGATGTGAAACGTTTCAATAATGTTGGGAAAGTTAATTTTCCTCCAGTCCTAAGTTCAGACAGCATAACTACTCTCGAAACAAACTGCCTTTAGCCAGATGGCATATGATGGTGGTGTATTATAACACAAAACAGAAACCAGCACAGCAAAGTTGTGAAGTGTTTTATATTATGTTCGAAAATAAATCTTCCTCCACTGCTAAGTAAAGACAGCATCACCTAACATTTTGTCAATGACAAATCCTAATTCGTTTTGCTTGTTGTGACAATATTACAGCATGCAATCGAACAAATTTATGTTTTCTGACAAATTGTGAAGATTTCTAACTGAAAAATTCATCTTCTGAGTCTCAGACATAATTTCCAAGTCCTTAAAATAGCTTCTAAAATAGTAATTTTATGGGCGAATTTGAGGCGATTTATGATATTTTCTAGCCAGAGGGCCCCAATCAAGCATGTCAATGCCATCTTTCAATTTAGCCACAACATGTGACTCACTCATATACCTGACGGTCAAAAGGTGAACTCCACCTGTGAACGGTAAATCAAAGCATGTTCAGTTCATGAAGCGCACTCGCTACCACTGAGCCACGGCGGCAGGCCCCAAACAGTTGAATTGGGCAGTGTGGAGCTAAACATTTACTGTTCTCACATCTTTGACGTTGGTCTTGTGATTGTCCTGTCTTCACTCTCATGGTGATTTATCATTTGGTTGTCATGTCATCATACAAATTAAATGACAAAAACAACAGTGTAAAGCACTAAGCCAATATTTAAAACAGTTGTGTAATATTTAGCAGATTTAGTTTATTTAACTGAATATCAATTCTAATTGTTAAGACTATTGTCATACGTTATGGAATAACCATCAGTAAATCATATTGAAGTCGTACTCACAGACAGGAGGCTGGTTATAAAAATTCCCTGTAAATGGAGAGGACAGCTGAGATGGTGACTGGGATGTCATCAACTGTGGGGGGAAAATGCAATAAAATTAACTCTTCAAAATAACAAGACAAAGCCCTTATAAGAATTTCAAGTGCTTTATGACAAAAGAGTGTTTGTTTGTTTGTTTGTTTGATTTGGTGTTTAACGTCATACTCAAGGGTATTTCACTTATATGACGACGGACACAAATACAGGACATCACAAACAAATCTCCTTCCCGTTCCCCTTTAGCTCTGCGAAGACCAGGGCAACCTCTTTTCTCGCCTCTTACGATCGACCGAGGAAGCCGAGGGAGTATTCTGTAGCCATGGGCCACCCGCTACCATGAATGAATTATTTGGTTGATGGATTGGGGTGTAACATCGTACTGAAGGGTATTTCACCTATGTGACAACTGACTGTCCACTTCACATGGTTCCTTGCGCGGCTAAGCTACATTGTGCAACTCATTTATATACAATATAGGCTTACCATTTCTAATTTTAATTTCTAAATTTATGATATCCTAAAATTTCGTCAATGATTTGTTTGTTTGCTTGATTGAAGTTTAACCTCATACTGAAGGGTATTTCACTTATGTGACGACAGATTGGCCGCTTCACATTGTTGGATGCTTAATTTTTGTGGAAAACCTTGCATACACTGTATCCACCGCATCACAACATTATCCGGAGGTAAGATTAGTAGGTGCACATGCTAACGACTTAGCCAAGGCCCGTCCATGATGAATAAATTGTGATTCAAACATACATTTAAGCCCTTGCCTACAGCTGTCCAGGATGTTGGTCAGTCAAATTTTATGCAGCCTTTTTCCACCTTAATAAAAAAAGGCGAAACTTTAACATTTCTTTCTAAAGTATCCTCTCACAAGTTATACCAACTATGAGACAAATTAAGGTTAAATTGTGTGTTGGTTCATTTGATTTAAAGCATCCATTAGTTTATTATAAAGTTGTAAAACAATGAGAAACACCTTACTTAATTAAAAAGCACAGAAATCAGAGCTTTGTCTCAAATAATGAAACGAGATAACAGGTGAGGCAAGGTCCTTTCTGTTTACAGAATAGCAGCAATGAGCATTAATCACTAATGGATTTCACAAAGTAGAGTACACTGACTACTCCAATAAAAGATTCACATAGAAGACGAGCTTGTGTGGATTTTTTTAAGTGTAAGCTTATATTCTTATAAAACTAGATGATCTGATTAGGTGATCAATCAATCAATCACTTGACACGAAAACAAGTGGAGTGGTGTTATACCCCCCCTCCTCTTCCTGTCTTCCTGTTGATTGGAGTTTAACGTAGACTCAAGGGTATTTCACTTATATGACAACGTGCCAACCCAATGGGTGAAGAAAACCATCCTCGACATCACTGGCAACAAACAAAGACAGGACAGGACGCAATACAGAAACCACAAACAGATCGGCTTCCTGTTCTGGTTTAGCTCTGAGAGCACCAAGGCAACATGAAGCTCCCTCCTACTAACAACTGGAAGTAAGCATCCTCTAACCACCCATCAGTCCAAAGATAGGCGAGTACTGTAAACCCAGACAAATTGATAATACTATCTCAGTATCCTGGTTAATAAGCTTACAAACAGAATAGCTTTCTTGTTCTATTCAATCTATTGACAATGTCAACAAAAGTAAAGAATACATGAGTCATGGTCAGGTTATACAAGTTGATAATTTCTGCATACTATAACGTTAAAGGACAAGATATGAGATTGAGTTAATTTGATTAATTCCATACTTGAATGACATGTACATGCAATGTTATTTCATTCCTATGACCAGCCCAATTAAGAGTAAAAGACCATATTTACAAAAGACAAGACTGGATAATCACAGGACACAATATCAAGGACACCGCATTCAGATTAGTATAGTAATATGTGAGAGCTGACGAAATATGTCCTTTTCGAGTTAAGGGGAGATAATAAATATAACTTGCATTCTATAATAAATCCCTAGATAAATCACTTAAGTCCAACTTTTGCAACAGTTTTGTAGTTATCAGTGATTGTTTCATGAAAACACAGCATAAATGAAGCATGGTTGAAAGTGAAAACAGCCAAAAGTTGTGATGTCACTGTAAAGTTGTGTATTTATAATTACACATGTCAAAATATAAAGGTACAGATGGAAATCATGTGTGTATTAGACAAGACGGATATGCGGGTTAGATGAAACTTATTCTTTGAGAGACAGATAAATTATTACAGTAACTAGAAGTGAGACAAACACTGTGGCACTTGCCCTATTATACATGTATCTGAGGAAAACATTCTGAACAATGGTACAACAGAGAAAACAGGGTAGTTGGAGGGAACAGGCTTCCTTTTGCCCTTCTGCTTTCAGAGCTAAAGGGGAACAGGATGCTGATCTGTTTGTGGGGTCTTTGTATTGCATCCTTCGATTCTGCTGTATTTGTCTTGTCTTGTCTTTGTTTGTTGTCAGTTGCATTGAGGGTGGTTTCCTTCACCCATTGGGCTGGAAAGCCGATATTCGGGTGAAATATTAAACCTTAAGTACGGTACACCATTAAAAAACAAGCAAAAAAAAAAAACAAAAGAGGAAACTGCTATGACAAGATGATTGGGCTATGAATTATAAATATACAAAATAACAACCTAATAATTATGTTGTCTGATATAGCTAGGGGTACCACAGCGGTGCAATATACTGCCATAGCCGTTCTTTTTCTAAAAAAAAACATTCATTTGTAGGTAAACCCTACACCAGAGGGATGTTAAAATCAATACCTAAACTAGCCCTGTTTACATGACTGTGAGTGCTTCCCCTCCCAGTCATGAAGTTTTGTCATCCCGCACACTTGTGGTGCAAGCGGGGAGCCACTTTCCATACAGTTAGATAATTAAAAAAGAGCCATCACGAATCACAATGTCCCATAAATTTCCACTATCTACCTTACAGGCTTCCTCTGGCACGTAAGCGCGATGTACACCACTTTTTATCCGCTCCGGTCTGTCGTCCTGCTTGAAACCGTCCAGCGAGCCGCCATGTTGCCTCTAACAAAAACGAAATGGAACATACCTCCTGCGCAGGAGATTA
>JAVFBW010103763.1:0-16504 GCA_034783835.1 Mopalia ciliata
CCACTAATATGACGACGGATTGTCCACTTCACACTGTTCCATGCCTAATTACGGTGGAAAACGGGAAGTAGAAAAAAAACCGGAGATTGCCGGAGGCACAACGTGTGACTCAGTCATATATACCCGAGGGTCGATAGACGGACTCGATCCTGTGAGCAGTATATCGAAATAGGATTAGTAAGCACAGTCGCTACCACTAAGCCATGACTACGGCCTGAATTAGCCTGAGTTAAACAGTTTTATTATGCTTGGAACAGTTTTGGTGTCTAAAACGTTCTTTTCTCGTATCGCCCCGAATCAAAACGTTTGTTTCTGATGTATGCTAGGAGGCCACGATAAGCGGTTCCAAACAGGGAAAAGGAAACATTATTGTACTTGATACTAACAGTTTGTTTAGTTGAAGTTTAGTTGGACAGTTTAGGTCATTTTACTCATACGACGGTGTAGCGGCTGATGGATGAAGATAAGAATCCGTGACGTCACTAGCAATACATAATGACACGATAGAACAAAAAAAAAAAAATAAAAATACGAAGACATATCAAACATATCGGCATTGTGTTGCCCATCAACACTTAGAGCAAAAGGCAACGTTATAAAGTCGTCAAATGAGCCAGTTGTACTACAGCATACCGGATTACACAGATATATTTGTACAAATTTTAACTTATAATATCGTTTCTTATCTAATTGGTTAATCGAACCTGTGCAAAGCAAAAAAGATAATATCTGCAACTGATTTTAATTTCTTTATAGAGTCATTAGCCGGAGGTCCGATTCTGATAAATTGATATGTGGTCTCGGAATAAAACGGACTGTTATACAGGCTATAATCATGGATTAATTTATTGGATTAAGTATGTATGTATGTATGTATGTATGTATGTATGTATGTATGTATGTATGCTCAGAGCTATTGGACTCGGACAATCTTCACATGAGATAAAGAATGATTTTCGTCCTCTGGATGAGTTCAAAACTAGTTCACTCATATTGTAAACATTTGTTTGTTCATATATATGGACGCAATCCATTAGTACCAGATAAATAATGATAATAAAGGTAAAAGTTAACCAACCAACCAACCAATGCGCCAACCAGCCAACCATCCAACCTACCCACCAACCAAGCAGCCACGGGGACACACAGACATATGGGCTACCCTAAGAGCCATGTAGCGACTAATCATCATTTAAAACTCTTTGCCTAATTAAACGTTTCTCTGTACAATTAGCTTTAACATTGATTTCACATTTTACATAATAACTCCCACTGAATAATACATCGAGCTGTACACTGCTGACGTTGGTGGAGGAAGATCATAGAAAATACATCAGACGTATTTGCTCCAGGGTAATAATTTACAAGAATTAATTAACATGGTATCTCCTGGGTATATTATATAATTAAGTCTGAATGTGTTTTTGTCCTTCCGGTAAATGCCACATATTAATAACGTTCTAAATCGGCACGCTGTTTAAGTAAATAAGTGTGAAACGAGTTAACATTGAGTAAATAGTGGAATGATAAATGAAGTATGCTTCAATATGGCGAATGATTCGGTAACCATTGGCTGTTCAAACAAAAACTCGCTGTGTGTCAGTGGTTATATTACATGCAACAATAACATAACACGAGAGGCTTCAGCCTAAAGAGGTATTAATGAAAACTGTTTATCCCGATGCACAAAACATGATTTTATATGTTTGATTTGCCGTATGGGTGTTTAGCGCGACACTTTCATTTGTTTCAGGTTCACAGAAGTTTCTTTGTCTTGTGGTGTTACAATTCGATGATACTTAAAGCCGGCCTTTAGTGAAATAGCATCAGAGTGATATCGGCGACCCAGCCCAACGGTTGAAGGAAACCCCCCTCAGTGCTACTGCCAACAAACAAGGTCCAGACAGGACAATTGCTTGTCTTAGCACTAGGGCAACAGTATTTGTTTGATTGGGGTTTGACGTCGTACTCAATGGTAATTCTCTTATATGACGACTGAGTGTTCACTTTACACTGTTCCTTACCTTATTCCGGTAGATAACCGGGAGGGAACCTCTTAAAAACCAACCCCGCGATTGCCGGAGCCACATCTTGTTACTCACTCATATCTCTGAGGGTCGACAGACGGACTCGACCCAGTGAACGGTACAGCGAAGTAGGCTTAGAAAGCGCACTCTCTAACCACGAAGCCACGCCGCAGGCCCCAGCTAGCCCCCCCCCAACACCCCTCCACATGCTATGTTTTGAATGTTATGGCATCACTGTGTGCCTAAATGTGATATATCTGTGAAAATACACTAATATAAGATAGATTTTCACAAATATAGTTCGTACGTTAACTGCATTTCAGACGATGAACAATTTTCTTCTGAGCATTTCTTTTATTAATGTTCATAAATGTCTCTACGACTTTATAAATTGTTTCTCATATGTAAATACAGCGATTGAAAGTTATTTAAGGAGTAAATTAAGTCAACTGACGACACTAAAAGAACGTAATATCAACAATGTGTTTTGAAATTGGCAACAAATGTTCCAAAATCCTCAATAACAAATATACTATAATATAAACCATTCTGATAAAGCCGTTTTCGTGTTTTTAACAGAATTATCAGAAATAGAATGACTTTTCAAGCGAATAAAACGAATGTTTTTAAATAAAAAAAATTTAAATTTAAAAAAAAAAAAAAAAAAAGAAAAAAAAAAACAAACATAAAAAAGCCAAAGGACAACTTTATTATAAATATAATATGCACGCTCTATTATTATGGACCACGTGACATGTAACTGTTACCTTAGTTTACACAATCACTGGACGAAGCGACAGTTTAGTTGTCTGTTACACGGAAACACTTATCTTTGAGGAAAGGAATAAATGCACTAAGATAATACCCGGATAACGTTACATAGGGCAAACTGTTATAGTATATGGAAGGGTTTAGCCCTGGAAAACACCTGTTATTGTTATATAAAGCACAAACCATCAGTTATCCTTGTCTAATAGTGTACTTAAACATAATCTGAATTCTCTATAAAATCTGATCTAACGGCGATATCCGTTTCAACTTCGAAACGTTATGATTTTCAGAGCCATTTTGACATTTACACGGAATAATATCACCAGTAATGGGCGAATATAATACTGTTGATAGCTTTATCAAAATTAAGTGACCTACGTGCAGCGGGAGTTATTGTTCAGAAACCCCCAAAGTACATATTAATTACCATCGATCAAAGCTAAATTTATAAAAAAAATATATATAATTGAAGATTATGGTCCAAAATAATATATACCTACCTGGTCTGTTATCGGCCTATTAATCGTACTTCAATGTACCGCCCACGGGTTCAAATCCCTCTACCGACCTCATGTATCGCAATGAGTCTCATGATGTGGCTTCTGCAAAAGCGGGGGTGTTTTTTTGTACAGCGTTTCCATACGGTTTCCAAAATACTTAGGTATGTGAAAGTGGGCAATCTCTCGTCATACATGGGACAAAAACCCTTAAAAAGAACGTTAAACCCCAATCCAAACAAACAAATAATATTTTATACCAGGGTTTTGTCATATATGTACCTACGGCAGTGTCATTCAAATACGAGAATGTCAGCCAAAGGGTCAGGGTTCGAATCGCCAGCCGTAATTGCCGGCCTCCTAGACTATTAAGTTTACAAAATAGAAGGCTAGTCAGCGGACATTCTCCAACCCCTCGGATAGGGAAGTTAACCAGCTCATACAGATGGAAGAAATAAATTATCTTTGTGCCTGTTAGAAACTGAATATGTTTTCGTTATTTGGGATAACACTTTAAGTATATTCGATAACCTAAATAACGAATAACTAGGTAGTGTTATTCACTTTCTAAAAAACATAAAAACTTGTAAGGTTAGTGTTTGTTCAGGCTTTTTTTTCCTGTGCTTATGGCCAAGCTTCCAAAAAAAGATTGATTGATTGATTGATTGGTGTGTATCATTGTGATGAGGCATAATTTAACACTTGCCAAGAGACACACTGACAAAACCATAGATTGTGAATTATTTTGCTATGTTGGAAAAGTAACTACCCTCCAGTGCTACGCAGACAACATCGTCGCTCTCGAAACACACTGACTTTAGCCAGAGGGCAGCGATGAAACAATGCCATCTCGGTCGATGTAGCGGGGCAGTAGACTAATTAATGTTTATTAATTCCATACAACACTAGACAAGCATGCAGTATCAGTCATAAGTTATACGTCAGTAGCGTTACCGATAGGCCTATACGGGTAATGTGCTTAGACGGGAAACTATTTGGTATTTGCTGGCGGATGAGCAAGACTGGTTTGTGGTCTTTGTTCCAGCGACATGTTTTTGATGCTATAGGTTTCCCCTGGAGGCTGCGCCCTTGTTGTAACGATCTGTAAATTGGATCCGCCACTATTCCAACCCTGTATTCGGCCCAATCACTTTGTTGTTTGTCGACCGTGTGCGTTAAATCCACAATAGCATAACAGACAAGGCTCTAGAGGCTCGAAAACGAAACAATCTCCATTTGCTACAGAACGATGAACAGAATTGACTAAACATCATCATTTTTATCGCCATAGTGAAAAAAAAAGATGTGTGAAGAGAGAAAAAAATAATGTTTGTCCTCTCGTATTAGTTTTCCTGTAAATTGGAATTGAGAAGCGAGGCGGCTGACAGCGTACGTCTATCGTCAGGCGGCTATAGCGGGACGTGAACTGAATACTGACGGAAGTTATGTACGAGTCCCTAGAGGTTCTGTTCGAAGTCAGTCTTGCCACATAATATGCAATGATCCGTTAGAGGAGTCTGTGTCTACCCATTTTTTCCTCATTGACATTTGTGATCTAGAACATAAGGGGCAGAGAATAATATATGAATTAAGCGAATCACTTAATTTAAGTTATTGCAGCCATTGTGACTCGAGTCGTGGTCCGCACAATGGGGATGCTGATGATTTTGTTATTTTTTACATTACGATCGCTCGTTCTACTTACTCTTAGCTAAACATAGAGTTTTGGCCGTCTATTAAAGCGAATTAATTTGCTAAATCGGCGATCGATGCATAACCGAGATTCATTTCACTATAAAAAGTTCATTACAAATATGTCCTTATTTTTATATTTATTTTTGGCTCCCAAAACTATCGATTTAAAATGCATTTTTTAGTTTAAATTATCAGATTTGAATGTAAGTTTGAATAAGATGGTAAAGACTATACATTCTGAAAATATAATATATTTATTTTGACAATTAAAGATAGAAATCGCTACGATTAAATTACATTTATCCTTTGTTAATATAGAACCTGGCCTTAACAGCTCACAGCCATTCAGTCGGGCATATATTCAATAACAAATTGACCAGGGAATCCTCTTATCCACACATACTGTGTGACATTTATACAGCATTAAAGAGCACATAAATACTTCAATACTTGATCAATTATTCAAATGGACGCTTATTAATTATACATATTTGGCGTGTATTAATTAAACATGATGTATGCTGACCAATGCTTAATTCGACTTAAGCCTACATGCTAAATGAGTTTGCCGCTGTACTTACATCAATCGCTGTAACTGTAACTAAGATGAAGTCAGTTTATGGCCGGGATTCATTTGAGTAACAATACTTTCTCGAATTTGTTATAATTCTGCGGATTATCGGTCTCGCTTCGACATTCACTAAAACATACATTAAAAAGACAAATTTGGCGAAGGAAAATAATGCACTTATGAAGATCGAATAAAAGTCATACATGCATAAATTAACGAACTCACGAACGAATCATTTATTAAGGTTATATCATGCAGTCTACATTGTAACAGTTTCGCAATTCTAAAACGTGCGCAACGAAAATTAAGGTATTTAAATGAACTATTGGCAGCTCCCACTGTTGTAGCTTACGGTTCCATTTTACAACGTTACATCTTACATTTTACGAATTTGTCAGTCCTCCGAACTCACATGTAACTTTAAACAGTCACATGATAAACAAAATATTGAAATATTTTAGTGTCGACCAGCAGTAATACCATTAAACATAAAAAATAACACAAATAATATAAACTGCACTGAATAATTACAGGAAAGCCTAAAGGGTAAATAAAAATGAAAATAGAAGGACATATTATATTATTGATTCAAAGAAGGAAATCATAGAGTCTAGTGTAGACCAGGGGCCACTTTTACAAAATGTCATACGACACTAAAAAGATCGTAAGATAAAATTTTGTCTTGTTAAAATTATAGACGTAAAAATATAGATTTTATTGTCGTACGAAAGTGGCTCCAGAGGTTTGTGTCTACTTAACCCCTGAATAAACAAGATATCTGAGTATACGGTCCCCTGAGTAAACCAGAGACCTAAATATACCCACTCTTGAATAAACAAGAGACCTGAGTATACGGACCTCTGAATAGACCAGAGACGTGAGTCTTCTTATCCCTGGATAGACCAGAGGCGTGAGTATACTGACTTAAATAAAGCAGAGACCTGAGTGCAATTATCCCTGAATAAAGCAGAGACCTGAGTCTACTGACCCATGAATAGACAGGACATAATGATGCTCCTGATCATTGGACAAAGCAGATACCTAAGTCTTCTGGTCCCTGGATAGGTCAGAGACCTGAGTCCACTGCCCTCTGAATAAGCCAGAGGCCTGAGTGTAATACCTATGACCAATGGATAGATAGGACACATGATACAATTGACCATTGCATAAACCAAAGATCTAAGTCTTGAATAGACCAGAGACCTGAGTCTACTGAAGACCAGCGACCTGAGACTACTGACCCCTGAGTAGACCAAATACCCGAGTCTACTTATCCCTGAACGAAACCAGAGACCTAAGTCTACTGTTGACCAGAACACATGAGATAATTGACCCCTGAAAAAACAGAGGCCTTAGTCTAGCGACCTTTGAATTGACCAGAGACTCAAGTCTACCGACCACTGAATAGACCAGAGACTCAAGTCTACCAACCCCTCAATAGACCAGAGACTCAAGTCTACCGACCACTGAATAGACCAGAGACTCAAGTCTACCGACCACTGAATAGACCAGACCTGAGTCAACCGCCCCCTGAATAGATCAGACCGAGTCTACCAACCCCTGAATAGACCAGAGACTCAATTCTACCAGCCCCTGAATAGACCAGAGACTCAAGTCTACCGACCACTGAAAAGACCAGAGATTCAAGTCTACCGACCACTGAATAGACCAAAGACCCGAGTCTTCTGACCCCTGAATAGACCAGAGACCTAAGTCAGCCGACCGCTGAATAGACCAGATACCTGAGTCAACCGACCGCTGAATAGACCAGATACCTGAGTCTACTGATTCCTGAATAGGTCAAAGACCCATATCTACTGCCCCTGTATACACCTGAGTATTTCCATGAATAAACCAGTGCACTGAGCCCTGAATATTTCGAAGAACTGATTGAACGGACTCCTCAATAAACTAGTTTCGCCCAAAGTTTTTAAGTATCTTTAAAACAAATAATGCACTGAGGAATAAGCAGTAAGAAATTTGACAGTTTTGGTCAGATTTCGCTTTACATTTTATAAAGGTAGTAATCGTTTGGGGCTTCGACAGAGTTATTCGTAACGTTTCGTGCCAATTAAACCAGTTACGCTCAGTCCATCAACTAAGTGTGAAACAAAATATCGTCCTTGTTTTTGAATGCACCTATGAAATCTATTTACTTCGAATCCCCGCCTAGTTCAGGTATGTGTTTGTTTAAATTCAGTGCATACTAGCCTTAAACTTATTCATATATAACTTAATATTTAGGTTTCGCCGATGAATTAATTTTTTGAAATATTTTCTTTAAACGGCCATGTTTGTTAAATCACTGTTATTAGTTACTCACGTGGGGGGTTCCTAGTTAAAGCCCAAGCGAGACTACTATACAGTTAATCGAACCACCTACAATAGATTATTAATCAAGTAACGATAATATGTAAAAAGATCCAAAATAAAGTCGAGTTTTCAGTTGACCATGTCTCTTATGTCGATTCGGGGTTCACTATAAAGTTGTTTAACCACTCTACTCCCGCAAGATCTGCGCGAGAGCAGTAGGTCAGATCTCTGAGATCTCGTGAGGATATGTGTACTGTGGGATTACCAGGTTTATATATTAGTGTATACTAAACGAGTATTGTTATCTATCTAAGAGAAACAGGTGGGATTTCAAACTAAATGTATCGGCCTTTACATTGTACTACTCCATGTGTGATAAAAACAATAACCCACATAAAAAGTTGGCTTTAAAAAAGTGACCAGGAAGCCTGCAATAGCTGTTCTTGTCTTTGGAGATCTTGTCAGACTATACTTATTTTAGGATAACGTTTTCTAACTTTGAACAGATTCTGGTTCAGAAAGAAATACAAAATCAAAAAAAGCTGGACTTCAGAGATGTCCGTCATGTAAGTCAAGGCGTGAAATGTTAGTCTTAATACTAAAGTTAAACTTTAATCTAATCCTATAAATACAATAACACTAAACTAACCCTTAATTTTACCACAAAACGATCCTTGACCTACACTAAACCCGACCCTAGATTACCCCAAAACGTGACCCTTAACCGTACATTTAACTTGACATTATATCTTACTTCAATGGCATCGGATCTAGTCAAACCAAACAAGGTCACAAGTAACGCAAGAAAAACTATAGCTAAACTATAAAAATAAAATAAAATGTAAAATGTAAAAAATGACGTAAAATGTTCGACATGAAATTGCAAGGTACACATAGAAGAATACTCGTCTGAAAGAACAATCTAATTTCTAACTGTTTTAAATTGGGAGAGTTTTCATTTACTGCAGATTTGACACAATATACCCGGTATTATTGCTTTATGGAAGCTGAGACAACTCAGTGTACACCGAATTCATCGCCTTTAGAAGCAATCTCTATCGATTTACAACTAATGAAAACATATTTGATTCTCCAGGTGCGATAGGTGACACTCGCTCACAGGGATTGGCTCTCCTCTTAGTAAATTTCGAGGCCATTTCCTCTTCTAGAAAAATGAAAGTATACGTATAAAAAATGATATTTAAATTCGAATAAGTCTCAGGTATTGTATAGTAAGCGCATTGAATATTGTGTACGATACTTACATGTGAGTGTTTTAACTTGATTGTTCCAATTATAATTAATTGTTTAATTTTGGTTACCGGGTAAGTTTAAAAATGCATACAAGTATTAATAAAATCCTATATTCATCTGAAAAAAACATGTTTTAAAAACGTGTTCTTAACAGTTAAAATGTTGTTTTGGTTTGATGTTAAATAATTCAATAAATTGATTTAAAATTTAAAAAAAATATATAAATCATTTTATTGGTCAGACACGTCAAGACGTTGGCATATCAGGAAGAAGCAGTCTAAAATAGAATCGATTCTACATCCTACAGTACGTCAATTCATTTACTCTAAGATACACCATGGCCATCTTGGTTTTGAAATTCTGTCAGTTGCTGATCCGAGGCAAATTTAAATACTTAATACTGGCATGGCATACGAGAGTTGTCTTAGTCTCTTCCAATATAGAAACTCTCGCGAGAATACGATTGGGGAAGAAGTCACTGTGCCAACCCCAAATGTAAGGGTCACAACCTCGATTTAAGAAACTAGCGCCCATAGCGGGAAGATCTGATTTAGCGTAATATCCATTAATTTAAACATATAGTTAAGAAATTATTTAACACAATAAGCTTTATGCATACTGCAAATAACCACCACGCAAGAAAAACTTAACAATCGACAAAGTTACTCATTTATAACTATTGTTATTATAGTAATGTGAAATGTGGATTATTGCATTAGCTACTGGATTTGTTACTAAAATAATCGACAAAACGCTTTCTCTACATTTAAAGTACAAATAAGCCAGAAAGAGATCATCTGAACCCCCTCCCCTCCCCCGCCCTCCAAATAGAAAAAAAACCCAATACATTTGTGGACAATTGTAGACAATAGTTTAGCGTTCCCGTAGAGAACGATTTGCCGCCTTAAATTGGATGAGCATTCCTGGATGTTCTGACGTAGACCTCTGTAACTCAGACGGTAAAAGCGCTGGCCCAGCTTGGCAAAGACCCGAGTTCAAAGTTTTTTCTTCAGTAATATCTAGATCAAGACCTTTGGTTGAGTGGTACTTTAGATAGACGGCCGTCGGTTCGATTGCCACACGGGTTAAGCCTACCAAACTTTCTGATCTAGAATGTGTCCAAACTAAGTCGGTGTTATAAAAAAATAAGGCAAATTTTGTTTATTTTCCCTATCTTAAAGAATCAAAAATGATTTCAATATGTATTATAATCCTTGTGAAATCCTCACACTTATGCAAAGTGCAGATACATTAGCCACGAGCTTGCCGTAAACAGTATATGAAGAGGAGATAAAAACGGACCTGTTTGAACTGGGGGTACGTTTCACTTGGATGATGGTGTCTGATCCCTTTAAGCAAAATAATTAATGGTTGTTGTGTAGTCAGTGACTGTCTTATTTAAACATGTTGGCATCTATACACAAAACCCGGTGATGTTTTACACTAATTAAGTCTTTCCGATTGAGTCATCTCAATTAGGACTCTACTTCATTATTAAGCGTATCTTTGTTTTAAAATTTGTGAGCGGCATGTGTTTACCTATTGTCAGTATTGTCTTGTAAACGCGACCTACCCAGGTAATCGCATCAGTGGAATTGTCCCGAGGCGCTAATCGGCGGTATTAAAGGTTTCCTGTGACAAAATTAAATCCGTTTCTAATCCGGACAATGCGTCTTTGTTCCCCAGCAGATACGCAACACTTTGTATCGTTATAGCCCATTTAAACAGTTGGTTTATGGTATGCCACCTTTCATCTTGGGCTGTACGCTACATACAATATGTCAAGGCCCCAGGCTCCTCCGACCAGAGCGAGTTTATTACTTCCAGTAATTAATCAACGAGGTTCGGGATATTTGTTACACGATCTACTTGAAAGGATTATAGAATTCCGTTGGCTGTACTAATTGTTATTAAAAGGTAAAACTTAGAATCATGGTCAACCAAAGCTATAGACCGTATACAATAAACAAATGAAAGTAATTGAGACGCCATAGGTTGAAAAGATATTGACAAAAATGGAAAAAATGTAGTAGATTTTTATGCTTCCAATAAAATAACATCATTTGAAGTAATTCCAGTATAGTTCCAATTTTATGGATGTTTTATTACTATATTCGCCAGGTGAACAGATGTTAGATAATTACAAAAAATCTCATCTTTTGTTAACTGTTACAACCATAAACGTCTATCTAATTTTTACTTGTAATGCATCTTATTGTACTTTATAGAAATCATACAAATTAAACCCACCTTCGACCTGGTAAAATCTAAATATATAGCTTTTAAAAGAGGCAAGGTAAAGACGAATGACTTCAAAGACTGACGAACAAAAGCATATGACCATAAGCTTCCCCAGCATTTACTATTGTTGAGAGTTCAGTTGCTTCGATAGGCTTGAAGGCAGCGGCTGAGAATAGTTCATTTAAGGTGGGTAGATGGGTGCTTTTAAAACAAGGAATTGAGAGCGGGCGAGGGTGGGAAGAGCCATCTATTTACATGGTCATTATTACATTCTTTAGGTTACCTATAATAACTTGAGATTGAGATATATTCCGAAATTTGCATCTGGTAGTTTTTTTAAAATAGAATATTAAATGTTTCAACGGTTTTAATTAACCAGCATCCCTGTTCCAATATTTGTATGATGGTGAATGGCGGGAAATCCGGATCTAATACTTCATTCGAGAATGTCTTGGTGTGTCTTTTGCTCGTAATTATGACTACAGACTCGATTATTCGACTTGATATTAAGTAACAAGTTGAGAAGTGGTAGTTTCAAGTTGTAGTACCCTTCAAGTGGAATTTGCAGATCGTGAAAATTGTATTAACAACTCGTAACAGGGATCCAAAATGCTTTGAATGGTACCTACCAGCAATAAATATGCCACGAGCGACGAGGGTCCCTGGAGCACCATTTAAGCTAGTCAAATTGGCTTGTACATATACCAGCAACACATATAACACGAGCGGTGAAAACGAGGGTCTGATCGCACAATTAAAGCTCCTCAAATTGCGCTTACAGCCCGTAACAGTACTTGCAAATAACTTGTCTTGTTCGTTCCAGCAACAAATACAGCACGAGTGATGGGAGTGATAAAGGGACCATGAACACACAATTAAATCTCGTCAAATTCGTGACATTGTTCTCGGAAGCTCACTTTTGTTAGAAATACGGCGTCAGGAGTGAATACAACGGATCACGGTCGCACCAGAACCTGTCTCATAAACATTTTTTTTACATCAAAAGTCGCAATGTGGTGTTGAATCCGATTTTACGTTCACCACCATGCAAGGTGGGAAATTCAACAGTACAATCGTCATCGTAAGTTCAATGCAGGGGATACTAGGGTTATCATCGCCCAATCGCGGCCATCTGATCACCCGCGACACTTTTCAGCTACTTTTTGACCGACTTGAGCGATTGACCTAGCGATCCAGATTGTTTTTACATTAAAAAAGTGACATAAATCCCGTGACTTGTCCAATATGACGAGATTAAAACAGAAAAAAGTTTACTCATCAAAAGGAGACTAGGACGTAGACTCGTATGGGAGAACAGACTCATTTGGAAAATTGATTCGCGCGACTGTAGTCACTTGCATGAATACACCGGCGATCACTAATCTAGTAATATAAATGGCTATCTAGGCATGGTGTCTGTCCATAACAATGAAGATAAACTCGATATACTTTATAGTTAAACCAATGTCCCCTGACAGGAGAGAACATATGACTTCACACAGATTAGCTTAGTACAATGATCAGTTTGTTAGTTTGATTGATTACAAGTTAAACGTAGTACTCAAGGGTAAATCACTTATATGACGACGTTTATGTCCTTTTCAGACTGCTACTTGCTTAAATACAACGGAAAACTGGACGAAACCTCGCCGCGAGTGCCGGAGTCACAATATGATAAGTAGGTCGACAGGCTAACCACTAATCCACGACCGGTCTCCTTTTATATAAAGGAGCACGGTGGCACTTGCTAGGGAAAATGATGACTTTAGTTTGACTCAATATTTCAGTTATCGCCAGACCATCTTTTGCTTGGAGAGAACATTATACAGATAAATCAGTCTACTCAGCAATCGCATTAAATTGACTTTAACAACAAAGAAACCCTCTTTAATTATTCAATTGTTTGTTCTTATCTAATCTACTGTAAAGAGTCCTGGGGAAATGTTCTTTTTATTCAAAAGCGCAAAATTCGTGTACTAAAGTTACCAAAGAAGGCAAGAGAATAAATTTATTTAGTTGATTTTGGTTTAAAAAAGAACACAAGAGGTATTTTTCTTATATGGCGACATAAAATATACAACTTATAATTTCGTTTTACTCACTTGGAGGAGTGGTTTCCTCGGAGAAAATCTCGTAAAAGCAACCCTGACATAGCCGGAGCAATCTACAACTTATAAATAAATAAACAAAGCGTAAAATAAAACTAATAGGATTATATTTCCATGTTTCACGAGGAGGCCATATCATTCAAATAATTTATATTACCAAGCAAACTCTTTGACAATTGTTTAACAAGCCTTTCCAGACAAAGATTTCTTACTTCAAACTTAACTGATTTAATTAACTGATTTAATTAGACTAATTACAATTCGCCGCTTTTGTTTTTCAAATCAAAACAAAATATGATACTTGTTTTATCTAAATATCTAGTTATTATAAGTGATTATCACTTTGTTTTAAAATGTGAAATTTTAAGACGTTTATAACGTTAACGCACTGCTACCTCCCCCTGTAAGTTTTTAAAAGACTATATGCAAATACCATATGTAGCTTTATTACGCCATAGAATATATTGTATATAGCCTTATTTTGAAAGGTGTTTTAATTGATTTGTTGAACAAAAAATATCCACTTAATATTCTATTATGTTATCCTTGTGTATTAAGCAGATTACGGTAAGGCTTCCAATGAGTCTACGGTCCAAGGTCAAATAATTACCCCTTACTTATAAATATCCTAAGATGTAAATAAATCGTAACTGTATCTTTGCTTACAGTGTCAGCACTTTGATCTTTTTTGTTGTTGGATTGGGTGTTTAAACTTTAAAGACGTTTTTTTATTGAGTCCTCAAATTGGCTTAGCGATGTCGTCACACACGAAGTTCATACACTAAGCAATATTTTTTGTCTCCACGGGGATTCAAACAAGGTAGTCCAGCCAAAGCTCAAACCGAGTGATCTATACGGTGGATTAGTTATTAATGTAAAAACAATTCATTAAATCTTAATTTGAAAAGCAGCGCCAGTAAATTGAAATTTCTCTTCACAGACAGACTGATTTTCCCTACTCAAAATGCAATTTCAATACCTCGTACAAGTGTCAATTTTAGAATTAGAAACTGTTCCTTCTTTGCCTCAGTGGTTATTACAAGCACATATTGTAATCATAAATCTTTCTGTGAATATTTTGTTTTGCGTCAACAGCAACTTTAAGGACACAAATTTTTCATTAAATCAGTGAAGTTGTTAACAATTTATTCAAAAAGTGAAATTTAACTCATCCGTGATAATAAATTGTATAATTAATATTATTTGCGGCATCATGTATTTATACTTAAACGACCTTAAGGAATAACAAAACACGTAAACATAGAGTCAATACAAGGATTTGTGTGGGGAGGGTTCGATGATCCACTGAAGTGCGTTTTCAATCATACGACGGCGTTCCAAACCGTTGAAATTCTGGAAAATCCCTTAAAATGATAAATTAAAAAAGGGGAACAATAAGGCCTGTAAGCCCCGTCATGTGAAAGGCGATATTGCTCGTTTGTTTGTTTGATTGGTGTTTAACGTCGTACTCAAGGGTATTTCACTTTATATATGACGACGGACAAAAATACAGAACATCACAAACAAATCTGCTTCCCGTTACCTTTTAGCTCTGAGAACACCAGGGCAACAGAAAGCAACCTCGTTTCTCGCCTCTTACGATCGACCGAGGAAGCCGAGGGAGTATTCTGCTTGGCCATGGCCCACCCGCTCCCTCACGGGGCAATTAGTATTGGAAGATTTCCAAATGAAAGCACATGAGCTTTGTTAAATATCTGAAAGTTACAAGTATATAATAAAGATTTGTTTTCTTGATTGTTGTTTGATGCCATACCAACTGTTATTTTACTCAAACTACATGTAAGAGATGGAAATCTGCATGTTTCAATTATAGCAATCTTATCTTAGTACATTCTAATATCTCGGCTTGTTTGCCGTTTGCTTGGGGTTTAACACTATACTACAGTTCATTTCACTCACATTCAACTTTCGCAGGCCGTGTTTTTAAACAAAACAAGAAGAAATAACAAAAAAATTCGCAACTGTATCAGCCCATAACAGAAATCATCCCTCATATATTAATTGCAGAAGACTTCATTACTGGTCCTACTAGTTTGTTAAGCTGGTAAAATATATTGTGGGCCAGTGTCTGATACACTATCAAACTGCTATGGCCAAAACCACAAATTTTATTTATTAATATTTAAAACTTTCTGCCTCCAAGGAAAATTGCTAAGTAGTGCCCTTCTGTGAAATTTGGAGAAAAAAAAATAATGCAGTTCATATTGTTTATTTATTTAATTTGGGTTCAATGTTGTACTCAGGGGTATTTCACTTATATGATGCCGGAATGTCCACTTCGCACTGTTCTTGTGGTATTATGGTGGACAGCCTATAATAGTGGAAAAACGAGAGAAAAACCTCGTAAAAGTGCCACGTGTCGTGTGACTGACTCATAAACATGTAGACATGATATATATATATTAAAGCCGGAAAAAAAAGGAGAAGAAAAAAAGCAGTCGTAAAGCTGTAACTGAAAACGAGACCACTTGAGAGCAGTTGGTGCCTTCAGTCAGCTTACGTGCTCAGACAAACACAGCAATTTTATGTGAATACTATATCAATTGGGCCCTAAGCCAGCTTAACATTCCTGCTGCATCTCACTGGGAAATTTACATCTCACTCCAGTTGTAACTTCCCTGTTGATGTAACATTTCAACAAACACATGGGTGCAATAAATTTTAAAATGACAACTTTAAGCCCTGCAGCAGGGGGCAGAAGTCAATGTCTTAAAGCCACTGGCATCAAGAATTGGGTGTACATGGCTGGTGGTTGGAGGGAGCTTCCTGTTACCATGGGCTTAGGCAGACACCAGTCCACTGGTCCAAGTGGACGCCCTGAAGTGAACAATTGCCTCATTTGGGCACCCTGTTTTAAGAAATTTTAACATGCAGGAGATAGAAAAGCAGACACCCAGTTATTTGAAAAGTGAAGCAAAATTACCATTTTGGACACCCTACTTTTGAATTCTGGCTAAGCCCATGCCTGTTACCCACCACAGGGAGGGGGGGGGGGGGGGGGGTGGG
>JAVFBW010103857.1:0-10384 GCA_034783835.1 Mopalia ciliata
CAATGATTTTCTTTTAAAGATACTACTCAAAGTAAAATAAATGAACAAAGTTACAGGAGTTTGAATGATGGCATCCCCAAAAGTCAATGTCCTGTTTAAACCATTCCCACAATTACTTATCCTTTTCTTAACTGTTAAGATATTGTATATCAAGCATGTCTATCTACAAATACACTAGCAGCACAGGGTAGAAAAAATCCAGAGAGAATTATGGCGTTGACAGTGTGAGTTATTGTTTAGCTCAATCTTGTGGGTATCTCTTACAGAACAGACGTCAGAGACACCCTGCTTTCTGAATGCCCCACATCTCACTGGAATAACCCACCATTAACACCTCTCTAAGAGTACAGATGAGTAAGTCAGGTTAAGTCGTATCAAAACTATTTTATTTCCAGTTCTACAGTCAATAATAAATAAAATATCCCTAAATAAATTGATCAACCAAAATCGTTAGCCAAGAAAAAAACATGGTAAAAATTTTCAGTTTGGTAAAGGCACTTTGGAAATTAAAACAAAAATGATAACTCCATTCTATACATGCTACATTTGAGCTTCTATAATCACAAGTCAAATTTTTATAAAATTATTTTACCTTATTGACAGTAGGTTGATTAAGTTTCAATGAATTTAAACAGAAAGGTCTTTTAGATTTGTCTCAATACAGTTAAAAATATATATTAACATACTGGATCATGAGGCAAAATTGAACATTGTATTTGCCAGATTTTTAAATGAATTACGGTAACTGCAGAATCCTTCAGATCTGCTCTTCCCAACAGTTGTGTAGCTTACTCCTCCAGCGAAAATCACTCTAAAGCAGAAAGGAAGCAGCAACTCTTTATCTACATCAAAACACTACCAAAGCTTCAATAATCAAACGTGAACTCTTTAATTGCTCACACCATCCTCAATATTTTGACACTTTGCATTCCTAGTTTCTCACTGTAAGTTGGCTTCCTTTGTAAATATTAGGGTGTGCATATTTATAAACATAAAAAGAGAGAATTTACCAGTTGGTTAAGGAATTTCCATTTATTTTCTATATTGGTATTTTTTTTTTACCAAAGCCAGGTCAGTTAGGAGGGAAATCACACTGCTGAATATGGAAAGTGCAAGAATCTAAAATAAATACACCCTTCAACAATACTTATTCTGAGAGTCCGTTTTGAGTAATTTAATCAAAAAAGGCTTACATGAACTATATTACTGATCAGTATTATATCGTGTACTCAAGGTTATTTCACTTAAAATATGATGGTGTTTTTAGCAGTAATTAAGACCAGCAGAACAATTAAATGCAATGAATTTTGCTGTGTTGGCAAGTTAATTTTCCTCCTGTGTGAAGTAAGGACAGCCTTGCTACACTCCAAATGAACTGTCCTTGCCTAGAGGGAACAAAAAGGGTTCGCTTGCTTGTTTGATTTGTTTAATGCCATATGATGGCGTGCAAGCCTAATGGTTAATGAAAACCACCACTGGCAAAAAAACAAAGCAAAAAAAAATATTTAAAAAAATTAGAAAAAAAAAAAAATCACAATCACACAACGTAATTCCAAAAAATCCAAAACATATCAGCTTCATGTTGCCCCCTTGGCTCTGAGAGCTCCCTCTGAGAGAACATATAGGGTTGAGAAATACATGTTAATCTTCAGTTGTTTGATTGGTGTTTAACGTCATACTCAACATTATTTCACCTATATGATGTCAGATTGTCCACTTCACACTGTACACAGCCTTATTAAGGTGGAAAACTGGGAGCAAACCTCGTAAAAACCACCCACACGATTGCCTGAGCCACAACTTGTGACTTATCTTCAGTTGGAGACTAGCACAACTAACGCCCATGCATGTGGCAAATATAGCTGCTATAGGCACTCATAAAAATCAGAACTGCGTGTCGGGTTAAGATTAGATAATACAGTTTCTATCCTGCTCAGAGACCTCAGAACAGCTGTGAACAAACACAGCTTACCGGTATTACCAGGGTAGAATGTAACTGTTAGATCTTGAGTGTTAGATGTCGAAGGCTGCCAGTAATAGTGTCTCATCCGCAAGGGGAAAAAACACAACAGATAAGACATAAGTGTTTATTTGGTGTTCTCTAAGGATGCAAATGTAAAATGATATTCAACAGATTAACGTTTACAGTAGAGACTAAACACCCTTGATGTTTTTGTGTCTATTTACATATTATTTATCTCATATATTTATATACTGTCTTCATGTTTTAATGTTAAAATTATATGCATATGTATATATGAAATTTATGGAAAATTATTTATTGACGACTACAGGAAGAGCAAATTTTTAATTTTACTAAGTTTTTATAGTTAAATAAAGGTAAAGATGTTACAACCATTGGTTACAGGTTAATATTGCAAAAAGGGCATTCATTGTAATAATAGTTATAAGTTTTTCACTTAAAACAATTACAATTGACTGATTACTGACTGTACAATGTGAGTCGGCCATGCCTTCAAGACCTTAAGGATGCCACTGGTGTAATACCCCACAATGGATGTAAACAATATGGATGCTGTGTATCTTAAGAGAATTTATGACAATTTTTAAAAATGCACCAAAATCATGATAGAAATATTTTAAATGCTTGGCTCGAAGATAGTCCCTCAGAATGTGTACATTCAGCGGTCCTCGAGTCTGGCCAAAGCACTTGATCTAAAGTGTTGACAAGTGTCCGGAAAAATCGAGGAGAGACAGGTAAGGGTAGCATCTGATTGGTTTAAAAAAGTATTTGATTGATAGCTCAGCTGGATTTAGGTCAATTGGTTTAGGAAACAACCATACAGAGGTTGATTCTTAAAGCAACAGATCGTTTATCTAATGCCAAGAACCGATAATAAAAACAATGCTATACATGAACAAGGAGAAGTCAATCAATTTATCTTCTTGTCTGGCTCTCAATGAATGGCGCAGTTTTACATACATGTAGAAATAATTTGTATTACAATATTAAAATATTTAAAAAATAATCAAATAGAACAGGCGCCATAACTATAGAACATGATAATAAATTTTTATTGGCAGATTTCCTAAAGATATATTTTTTATTGTACAGAAATTTTTTTTTGCTTGCATCCACATTTAAGTTTCGTTTGATTCAAATAAAATCCAGACACGATTACTGGATAAAACTCACATGTGCAAGAATTCCAATTAAAACACAATAGCTCTTCTCCTTTATTGTGAGAAATCCTTGTTCTGACATATGGTTTATGTCAAGGAGATAGGGTAGAGAGAGGTTAGCACATGAGCATGCCTCTACCCTCTGTCGTTAACCTGGTACCAGATCAACCACATGTTACATATGTGTGGACATCTGTTAGTTCAATGCACTTCTTCTGTAAGTGTTAAATCTTTACATAAGAGTCAGAGAAACCTTTATTGTCAACTCTGATTTTAGTTTAAGTGGTTTTACGCTAAAAAATGAAAACTCTAAATTGCGTTTCCCCAATTATAATTTGAGCCAATAAAGAGTAAGGAAATAATTCAAGGTTATTTAGTAATACATCAGATGGGACTGAAAAGGAGACTCGTGTTTGTGATATGTATTCTAACTCCTTTAATTTGATTGTAGCTCAACCTCATACTTATGTGTACTTCACTTATATGACAACGAATTGCCGTGCCTAACTTAGTAATGATGTTGGAAAACAGATGTTTGTTTATCTGTTTGAATGTGGTTTAACCTTGTGCTCAAGGGTATTTAACTAGAAAACAGAGAAGGAAGCTCACAAAAACCACTCCTGAGAGTGCCAGTCCCTAAATGTGACTACATGTATTATATTAGTGGTCCAAAATCAGCAGTCCAAGACTTTGTTTGTTTGATTGTGGTTTAATGACGTACTCAAAGGTATTTCACCTATATAACAATGGCTTGTCCACTCCACACTGTACTTTGCCATATTACAGTTGAAAACCGGAAGGAAACCTCGTAAAAACCTACCCCGTAATAGCCGGGGCCACAACATATGACTCGCTCATATACCTGATGGTTGACAGGCGGACTCCATCAGGTGAACGGTACATCAAAGAAAAATTAGTGAGCGCACACACTACCACTAAGCCAAGACCGCAGGCCATCCAAAACCCAAACCAGCGAACTGATGTAATACTGACTTTTGATTGATTGTTTGATTGGTGTTTAACGTCGTACTCAAGGGTATTTCACTTATATGATGATGGACACAAATACAGGACATCACAAACAAATCTGCTTGCCGTTACCCTTTAGTTCTGAGAACACCAGGGCAACAGAAAGCAACCTCTTTTCTCGCCTCTTACGATCCACCAAGGAAGCCAAGGGAGTATTCTGCAGGGCCATGGCCCACCCGCTACCTCACGGGGCCGTAATACTGACAGATGTGTTGAGGGCCCTTAAGCTTACTCATAGGTATTTCACTCGCATGGCATATACATGTATGCATACCAGATGTTATAGAGTAATCCAGAACATAAGGTGTCTTGCACCGTTCTTAAAGGTATTTCACTTATATGATGGCGGTGTTTTCCAACAATTGACACAAGCACAATTAGGATTTGAAGCGTTTCCATAATGCTGGAAAGTTAATTTTCCATCAGTGCTAGGTCAAGACAGCATTGCTACTCTTCAAACAAACTGCCCTAATCCAGAGGGCCAGAACACAAGACAGATGTTCATCACATTAACAGTGTTAAATCTCGCTAACAGTAGGGAGCCACATAAATTGATTAGACCACAATCATTAACAGTTTTAACTCTTACAGCCTAAGCTGTCGAAGCAGCATCCTATTTCACTACATCAGTCTTTGTTGATTTATTGACCACTCCAAAAGAATGACGGCAATCCAAGAAAATAATCAGGAAATATGAGGTTAGTTCCATTTATTTACAAAGAGGTCTACAAAACCCAAATAAAACCATTTAATCCACATTGATCGATCTTACCTTTTGCCAGGAACTCTCAAACGGTAATCAATAGGTAGAAGTTGATCTTTCCGTTTCCCTTTTGTTTTCACCATTTCCTTAAATTTTTTATACACCTTTGCCATGATTATTTGATCTCCATAAAGCACACTGGATTGAGGACACCAAAATAGTGGTGAATCACAAATTCTGAATTTTAAAATATATTTTTCGAACCAGTGGGAAAAATCACAAAAATAATATGTATAGTTCCTTATAAAAACAAGTGATAAATTTTCAAGAAAAGGCACAATAGTTTTAAATAAATAAACTCCAAGGAGTGGTTTCATATATTGCATGTAGTATAATATCGCAAAGGTAAATCCTGGAAGATATTGTTTAACTTGTTTTCACAAAATTGGAGGTAATCCACTATTCTTTCCATAGAACATGGCAAAAAAATGCCAGAAAACAGGACGAAAGTTCTTTTGATTTTGCTTTAATTATCCTTGAGGCAGAATTAAAAATGCCGCATCAGGATGGTACAAAAACAGGTAAACGTAATGTTATCAACAGTAGAGTCCGGCCTGCCTTACATAGCCAGAACATCTTAACGCCCCTACAGAAGCCTTTCTACTTGCCAGGTAGAAAATCACTGCACTGCAACGTTCAAAGCAGACAGATGGAAAAGTATGATACCTTGTGAGTAATTTTGGGATGCGTAAATAGATAGAACTTTTCTCCCTCCATCCATCTTTTTACTTCGCACAAACCAGGCCTGGCACTGGAATGTCATTTCCTCCAGTCTTTCTACCAACAGACTTGGCACACAAAGCTCAATGTGAAGAACATGGAAGCTGATGAGGAAGGCATTTTGCTAGAACACTGAACGACACGGTTAAAGGTGTTAAGACAGGTCTGCCTGCAGTTTTACTCCTTCAACATAGATGATAACAGGGCTAGGCTTCTCTAAGAGACTCTTACACAGACACACGTGTGTCTTGGCTAGGTAGATATTGCCCAGAGATACCAGTTCCCTTCACACTTTTAAAATAGAAACTGCTATGGAATTTTTCAAAATGAGCCATTGGTTATACGATCATTTAATAACCAAGGTAACCAGACTAAGGTATTCTATAGCACAGTTGAAACTAGTGGGAGATAATAACGGAGACAATACCTTACCAGTATGTGTCGGATTTAATTATAAACTTCTTCACATCACTATGAGAACGTTGTCATTGTAGCAGCTGTGTGGAATTCTATCTTACAGAACTAGAAAATTGCAATATAAGTATATGTAAGATGTTGTAGCAGCTGTTGAACACGGACCCTGACGACATAACAAAAGTGATAAGTCATTGCCACAAAGACCTGATTTCACAATAAGCTAGTTATTAAATACCACTGGCAACAACATAGACAAGACAGGACAAATAAAGGACAGTCACAGGATGTAATAGAAAGACATCAAGAAAAGATCAGCTTCATGTTGCCCCTTAGCTCTGAGAGCACCAGGGCAACAGAAGGCTTCCTCCCAACCCTCCGCAACAAAAATAGTCAAAGGAATAGTACACGAATAAAATTAAAATATATGGACTTATAAACTGATTTTGTTGTAAACCGATACAGTTTGATTGATATTCATGATGATACCACAATCCAGCAGAAATACACCAGACTGCGGCATAAAACTTCATTTAATAAATTATTTGATTGATATTTATGGCATACTCTAGTGAAACACTTCATCAGACCCTTAATTTTTGCTTAATGTTTTTTTGTTTGTTTGGCGTTTAACATCATACTCAAGGGTATTTCACTTATATGACAATGTGCCAGCCTAATGGGTAAAGGAAACCACCCTCCACACCACCGGCAACAACTGAAACAAACCCAGGATGGGACAACAAGAACAGGATGTAATACACACACAGCAAACAGATCCCCTTCCTGTTCTCCTTTAGCTCTGAGAGCACCAGGGCAACATGACGTCCGAAAAAATTGATATGCAGCATAGCATTGAAAATTTGTGTTGACAGATCTGAACCCTTTGTGACCTAATGAACATAAGCTATTTTTGAGTAAATACTGATAATTTGCTGTCCAGTGAATGAAAGTCTGTCACAATAGTGACAGCCATGATCACCATTGACTAGTTTGATTAATTTAATCATAATCAGCAGTTCACATGTCCAAGAGAATTCAGTAGTATATGGTGTCCAAGCTAAAAATCAATAGAGATTAGGTACAGAGGGTTGAAGGCTAGAAGCATGTTGACAATACAGGATGCATGTGAAATAATGCAGCTTCAGCTAAGGAATTCAGTATGCTATTACTGTATATGATAACTATCCTAATTATTTTTAGTTGTATCACTAGACTTTCCACATTATCTTAGACATTTTGCAAGAGAAAATCTGATCCCTTAATGAACTAAATCAAGCGATGGATTACAATTTACCAAATTTATTCCCAGTTTCTCTCCCCCCCTCCCCCAAAACCCCTTCCCTTCACCCACACACATACCTCTTTCTTTCACATAACATCATTTTTTGGATTGATTTATTGGGACATTTACAATATCAAACAAATACTCATTAGGTACGGCTTAATTAATCTTTTAAAAAATAGAGTGCTCTACTACAGGGGACAGTTCATTCTCCATTGTTCTTTAACTATAAGTCACCACAAATTGAAATCCATAGGCTTTATTTACTAGCATTCTCTACTTATTATAATTCAATAAATTACAAATGGAATAAAATCAACAAAATTGTACACAACTGTATATCTACATATATATAATCCCAAATAACTTATCATGTGTTTATATAGAGAAAAATTACTTTATAATATCTTGAAAAAAAAAAAAAAAAAACAGTATGAAAGACACTACAATAGGATGAACAGTTGCTGTATACATGTATTAATATAGAGAGTTTTTAATTTAAAATCAATAAAAACTCCTGAGCTACTCATGTCATCATTTACTATACAACCTTTCAACCCACAAGATCTTCTTATCATATAGTAAATGTTTATTTTATTCAAATATTCCTGATAAATCAGTTTTTCTTTTGTCTTTCATCTCCACGATCTTAAACAAATTGCTTATTTATTTGTTTGGGGTTAAATGCAGTACCTAAGGTTTTTTCATTCACAGGATGGTTTACCAGCCTGATGGGTGAAGGAAACCACCCTTGGCACCACTGCCAACAAACAATGACAAATATGGATCAATCACTAGATATAATACAGACATCCCTAAGCGGATAAGCTTCTTGTCGATCCTTAAACCTCAAAGTACAAAGGCTACTGGAAGCTCCCTCCCAACCATTCCCAACAAACTATTGTTTGTATTTGTACGGTTACCAATAAGCAGGTACATATACAATCACCCACCTGAAACTGGAGTTGTTATAAGAAAGCAGAATATACAAATTTATTGTGATGCACCACAAGAAATATTAAGTTAAATTCAGGAGCCAATTGCTGTTCCTTACACATTATATGCTGTGGTTTAAAAAAAAACTATATCAGAAAATTGTGCTGTACATAGTGAAAGGCCTGTACATGTTGAATTGAGTGAAATATGGTCTGATAAGGGAATGAGTGATACTGTCAGAAGTGTTGTCATCTAAGAGAACCTGGCATAGTAATAACTGATATTACATACTCATATTACAAAAAACATCATATATACACTACAACTACCTTTGCCAACATGAACAGAGAACATTTTCCACACTTCCAAATTCATTTTGGATTTCATCAATCACAAGGGAGAGGCCACAGAGTATCCGCCATATATTTATAAATACTGTAATAAAACAAAACGCAAGTGAAAGGCAGCTCTGCAGATCAGATTTTGTAAGCAGATATGTTAATTATCCCACAAAATGGCAGTTTGTTGCTAGGGGTTTGCGTCACTAGCCTTCAAAAGAAAAGACATTTGTCAGCATTTTTGACAGAGCTAATGAGAATCACAGACAGTAAAACATGAGCTTACAGTAGCCAGATCGGCTACGTGACGTATACGCACATTCCCATCAACGCCTTATCTGTCCGTTTTTTAACTGGCACCAACCACTACTGTAAAAACTATAATAATCACGATCAACCAGACAAATGTCTTAATTGTTTTTTTTTTCTCCACATTTGCTACAGTTACAATTAGATATATTTTTTCCAAATTTCTGGTTGTTTATTTGATTGGAGAGTAACACCATACTTAAGGTTATCCCTCTCATATGATGGCGTGGCAGCCCAATGGGTAAAGGAAATCACCTTTATGCCACTGGCAACAAACTAAGTCGAGACAGGACTATTATAAGATGTAGTACAAAGACACAGAAAAGCAGATGTTCTTCCTGTTGCCAGTTATATGTATCTCCAAGAGCACAAATGCAACATCCAACTTTCTGTTACCGTTAAGAAGCTTTTTATCTATGTAGCACTTTTTTTTATATAATTATTTCATATCAAACTTAAATTCCCCATTTTCTTCAGAATTATTATGTACTCTATTGTGCACAGACATGAATCTTTCTTTTCTTTCTCTGCATAATGTTAGACTAGTCTTAATTAGGGAACATTTTCAAGAACAATGCTCAGCAAAAATGGGAAAAATGTTTAGCCATCTTCCTTATATCTCTTCTGGAGAAACAGTTTTACTTTTCCACACAGTGGAATGGGAGACAGGACACAAACCTTATCAGGGCAGTTTCTAGAAGATTTTTTTAAGTTTCTTATCCCGAACTCGTGTGACCATAATCAAATCAAAGACACGTACCTCCTGTACCTCCTTTCTGCTGGATTTTAACACAGATATATTGAAAACAATAATATTTTGACATAGGTTTGGGCGTTAAATATTTTGGGCCCTCATACGTTTTCAGGAACCAAATTGATACAAGAAACTCCTCTGCTTATATTTGGTTTCGTTTTGTTGTGAATGATTGACACAACTGACATTTAGGTTGTACCTGAATGCAGGAAAAAGCCAAGGAATAACATGCTAAACACTAATCTATGAACAGTTATATTTCACCAATAGAAAGATTTGTTTGTTTGATTGGGGTTTAAGGTTGACTTAAGAGTGTCACTGATATGACAACTGTACCTTGCCTATTTCAGTGGAGTACCGAGAGGAAACATTGCAACCCCCTTCCACTGGTGATTGCCGAAGCTGCATGGTTTGTCTCACTCATATACATGTACCTGATGGTTGACAGAGGGATTACTAAACGCACATGCTAACCCCAATAGAAAGATTATCCATGATGGTAATTGGATGAAAGTCCATGCCGCCAAATGATTTATTGGCAGCAGTTTCAATAATGTTACATGTTTGTTGAAGTGTATTGGACTTCTTTAATGAGGGCTATTTGACAAAAAATGAGCAATACAAATACAATCATAATATGCGGACTGGTTGCCCTGTAGTAAAGTTACTGACAACAATTTTAAGTCTATGCT
>JAVFBW010103857.1:10394-22346 GCA_034783835.1 Mopalia ciliata
CTCAAACTGTGCAACCCATGACTAGAGGGCACCGTCCAAGAAAAAAGCACAGACAATGGAATATCAAAGGTACCCAGCCTATTAACCTAAATTAACCTCAAATTTCATCCATGACAAATCTTAACTTGTTTGTTTGTTTGTTGTGAAAATATTAGCTATTACAGCATGTAATCAAACAAAGTTATTTTTTCAGACAAATGTTGATTCTTTTCAACTGAAAATTTCATTATCTGTCTCTCAGACACAATTTCAACCTCTTTTTAATAGTTTCCAAATTAGTAATTTTATGGACGAATTTAGATGAATTATACAACCCCAGGGGTTGTATACCCAAAGACTGGCATACCCGGTGGTGCTTCAACCATCTCTGCCGAAAGCTGACCATCACCATGGGGCACAAACCCTTTTCTTTTCCAATTTCATAAATCTGCCTCCTGAGACCTACTGATTACCACAGGGCCATTGAGTGTTTGTCTAGTTGTTTCTAAATAACTATAGGGAATAGTATGATGACATTAGTTATCCTGGTTGTCAGCTCAGTACTGTTGTAATCTGCTCACTTTATCCATCTAGTACGTGACTCTATCAAAAGGGAACTCTCACTTGGATTCAATCAATAACCGATCTTCATGGCTGCGGGAATAGCACAGCCCAATATGGGAACAAGCCGACGTAAACCAGACTTTAGAAACATTTACTAATAGCATTTTGCAGCTTATACATTGTATTTTTACAACACTGGTCGCATTAACTCAATGAATACAGAGTGATCTCAGAGAAAGATCAACCTGTACAATCCAACATTGAACTTTGAAAAGAAAAGCTGATTTTAGAACCTACAATCAATATGGCTTGTGGAGGTCACATGTTAATATTCTATTATTACAAAATTCCATATCTGATCTTAGGAGAATGAAGCCAATTTACAAGACTGATTAAAAAAAAGCAATAAGGAAAAAAAAAAAAAATAAATAAATAATACATACAGTTTTAGTGATAAAATTTGAAGAGATTTAAACAATAAAATTAGTTTTGAGTACAGGCGTAATTATTTATTACCTATAACCAAGGTAGATTGTTTTGGTTTCTTGGATTGGGGTTAAGTGTCTTACTCAAGGGTATTCCACTTATATGACAAAGGATTGTCCATTTCACACTGTTCCTCGGTTAAATGCAAGACAAAATCAGGAGTAAACCACCCCATGATTAGTCCGTCTCTCCTGATATAAATTAGTTCAGTAAAATTATAATCACAGATAATGATAAGAGTACACTAGCTATTCTGATGATTGTCTGAATAGGGCTTTAATAGCACCATACTTCAAGTTGTTTCACTCCTTTGATATTTTTCCAGCCTAATTAGCAAAGGAAACCATTTTCTTGTTACCCCTTATAGCTCTGGTTTAACAGGAACCTCAGTCGTGACCATCTGCGACATGATGATACACAAAGCAATGCTACAACACAACTTCAGTGCAGTACTTGTCTTGGATAGGATCTCAGCTTCCATGGAACACCGAAGAAGTTAATAGTAAATTTATTTCAGACTTTCACATCTGTGTCAAATTCAATTAGTAATATCTGTCACAAAGCAACCTTAATCTTTACTTGGGCTCAATTTTCTCTGGCATTTATAGATTTGTATATATTGGACAGTATTCATAAAATCAACTGGAGCTTTCTGATGAGACCCTTTGCAGACATCACCATGAATGAATTGCAGCCGGATGAACCGTTCTATCAAATTTCCTTCCAAGGGTACAGGCAAATCAAGTCCGTAGTGAGGAAAAAAGACATCAGTTTCCACGACAAACTGGTCACTCTGATGCATCAATTGGTTGTGGGAATGTGCTACAGAGGAGAGCATTAACTCTAGACGACAGAATCTAGTGGGAATCAGCCGGAGAAGATGAGCTGAATGACAAATTAAGTTAAATTGTCCCCGGTGAGAAGGGAAACTGTGTGTAGTAGGCCCTATGTTGTGGAATCTTGGTCAAAGAAAAATGCATTAAACAAGAATATGATTATATGAAAAATGTTCCATTTTACAAAACGGAAAAAAGAAAAAAAGAGATAAAAATGAGGATTAGATATTTTGGAACAGAAATTGTTTTCTAGCAGAAGCAGCCGCACTTTAAGAAAAGTCAATATGTGTTGACTTTATAACTCTCACACAAGCACTGAATGCTAAACTGCAATGGTGCAATGGAATGTATTGATCCCAAAAATTTTCATGTTTTATACTTTTCGCTACTTTATTTTTAGCATTGATCAAAAAGAAGATAAATGTGTGAGCTGTCATTTATTGGATGAGACACAGAGACAAATGAGACAAATAAAATATTCACTCAGCAGCCTATAAGTTTCAAATCAACATAGAGTCCAGTTGGTTGCGGAAAATATATAGTTGCTGATATTAACTTCCCACAATACTTCAAACAAATTTAGCTTTATGATCTTTCCAATAAAATTTTTAAAAAATCGAGATAAAGGCGACTTAACACACCACCCCACAGTTTAACACACCACCCCACAGTTTGTATGTGGATAGATTGGGAATTGTTGATTGGGCTTTTGGTAATTTCATTCTTATGGAGGGTGCCAAAGACATATTACTCAACATCATGGCAACAATCAATCACAAGACAGGACAATCACAAGACAGGACAATCACAAGACAAGAAACAAAGACATCACAAACTGAATGATAGTATGTATAAGTTCTGAGAGCATCAAGGAAGGTCATTGACAATCGCTCCTGCTTCTAGGGGACAAGAAATTATCGCTTGTTTTTGATAGGGTGTAATACCCTCAGGTATTTCGTTTTAACACCCATAGACTGACAGCTGACTGACAGAGCTAGTCAGAAGTCACAGGTTTCTGATATCTTGGTGTACCAGGTTTCTCTACAAAAACTTTACCTAAAGCATACAAATTTATCACATGTAGTCAGAAAATTCTCAGACAAGGCAGTAGTTATAAACACATAAGAAAAAATTAAAACCAGGACATTTGATGAAGGTAACAAAAAACTATAAAATATATATGTTTGTGTGTGTGTGTGTATGTATGTATTTTTATAACTGTAGACAAATTAGTTAGGGGCTTGACCTTGGTTATACAGGACATGTATGACAATTGGGCAAAGATTTGGCAACCAGATTTCCCTTGAATAACATTTTGCTACAAGGTGTTTAAACTTACCGCACAGGATATATGCAATATTATCTTTTTTCCAGAAAATTTTAATATTTCAGCTTAATGGTTAGACTTTTAAGAATTGGGAAGATTCTAGGATATTGATAATACAAGCTGTGCTTCCAAAATGATCTCTGTCCTACAAATTGCAACCTCCTGAATGCAGACCCTTCGCCTATTGAAGAGCAATAAATGGTAAAATCTATCACGCCCAAGGGAATTGTCTAAACCCAAAGAGTAATTTTTCCTTGAAGACGCTTGTAACAAACTTCTCAACCATAAAATCGGCCACTGAGCACAGATATTTTTTACACCGTATTCCAACTCCTAAAATATATAATCGATCGCTTCTCTCTCTGGAGATAACTACAGCCTAGCATATACATTTCCATAGAAAGTCACACTGCCTCAATAAAGCGCTACAAACTTTAGGCTGAACACGATATTTGTTTGTAAGTATACTGTTAAATCATTGAGCCATACGGCCTGTATTATACTGAATGACTATAAAAACATAAGAGACCGTAAAATGATTGTTATCTAATACTGGATAGTTACATAGTTATAAATACCCTAAATCGCTCCAAATTCATGCATAAAATTGTTGTTTTTGAAGCTATTTAAAAGACTTGGAAATGGTGTCTAAGAGGTAGAAGATGAATTTTTCAGCTAGAAGGCATCAACATTTGTCAGAAAACATAAATTTGTTAGATTACATGCTGTAATATTGTCATAACAAGCTAGGGTATGTCATTCATGAAATTTTAGGTGATTGAGTACATATAGTTCATTGTTAACTATTCATGCTGTGCTTAAGTATTTCACTTATAATTTGGCGGTGTATTCCATCAATAATTAAGTAATAATAATTTTTTTCGTTTTGTTGGAACATTAATCTTAAACTATCCATACTCAGAGTGTTAGAAATATATTCTATTTCAAACAAATTGATTAGCTAGCCAGTTAATTACAGCTCATATTAATAACATGTTCACAATCATGACCCATTCACCTTTACACATTTTGTCTTGAGAACAGTAAAATATCATGATAATGCTTGCCATGAGAACACATGGTTGCTGAAATGAGTATACAGTAGGTATACTATGGGGAAATTACTATACCTACAAATATAAGAAAAGTTTGAGCTATTCAAGTTATTGTGTCATTTTAACACTAGGAAGCTGCATTCCAACTTTGAAACTTAATATGTGAATATATTTCTCGTTGTTTGGAAGGACAGACAGGCAGTAAGTCCCCATCACAATATTACATGGCCAGGAACAATAATCTACATTGATGAATCTTATGTTTGGAATTGTTTGTTTGTTTGTTTGATTGGGGTTTACCTTGTACTCTAGGGTATTTCACTTATATGAGTGATAAACAGGGAAGAAACCTCGTAAAAATCAATCCTGCGATTGCCAGAGGCACATTGATTGACTCACTTATATACCTGATGGTGGACAAAGGGACTTGATCCTATGAACGGTAGTTTCGAAGTAGGATACGATTAATAAGTGCGCATGCTATCACTAAGTCACAGCCGGGGCCCTAACTCTGGATGACGTCTTTCCTACCTCTATTTACAACAGTGAGAAATCCATGCTGATAACCTGATTTAGCACGGCTAACAGCTTATGGGCTGTAAGATGTGCCGGGTCTATTTCCAGGTGTTAACCTCATCACTCTTAACAGTGACATAAATGCTTCAACAAGAAGGATATGGGGAAAAATTAACCTTCCCCTAACCTTTCTTTCCCGTTCTTGTGAATAATGGCTTGTTTTTCACTGTGGATCTTTGACAGTAGTGATAAAATGAGCAGTTCTGGTCTCAAGGGTGTTACTTGTAAATCTTAACTAATGAGCCTTCAAGATTTTTATTACAATTCTGCAAGCATTATTCCTAAATGAGATAATTTGCAATCAATTCAATAGATAACAGCCTATATTTGTTTGTTTGATTAAAATTCTGCAAACATAATTCCTAAATCGATAATTTGCAATGCATTCAATAGATAACGGCTTATATTTGTTTGTTTGATTAAAATTCTGCAAACATAATTCCTAAATGAGGTAATTTTGCAATTCACTCATAGGATAACAGCCTATATTTGTTTGTTTGATTAAAATTCCTAAATGAGGTAATTTGCAATCCAGTCAATAGATAGCAGCCTATATTTGTTTGTTTGATTGCTGTAACCATCACACTCAAAGGTAGTTAAAATAGTTTCTTATTGCAAATTTCTTTTAAAATAATGGAGTGGGTGATTAACATCTCCAGGTTTTGTACTAATCACCCCATGGGCAATTTTTAAGGAAATTTGGAATAATTTCAACCACATTTTCACCAGATACAGGAATATCGACTTTTTAAAAAATTGTTACTTCATAATTTGGTTTTCTTCTTCAACTGCCAATTTCACACCTTAAACTTCAAATCAAATTAAAAGCATTTGATAAGAGTTAATTTAGAATATATATAAAAAAGCTCAAATATTTATTAATCATGCCAGTGTTTGTTGAGTTTTGCTCAAATTTCCCAATAAATAAATTTGCTGGAGCCAGGAGAAGTTCATCTAGAGTAGACCTAGCTACATATGTAACTTCTTTAATATCCATCGACTGAATCCTATATCCCCAACTACAACTTGGATGTAATGAGATAACAGGCTGGAAACTCTTAGGGTGGTCAAACAAAACTGATAAAAGAAACAACCTACAGGGAAAAGTTTCTATGTATAGTTTATTTGCCGACTATAGTTTATTTCCCAGCTATAGTTTATAACCAAGAAAGAGATTGAGTGTACATCATAGAATGTCACAACTTTCTCCTGTTACCTTTACAGGAGGCTAAGCAGAACCCCTACCGCCCAGTGTGATGTTTTACCACCTTTGCTTAAAGCTCGACCAACCTCACAAAACAAACAACTTAGGGCACATGATAAACGAGTTGCTATACCACATGATCTGCTGCTCTTCTACAACTAGACTTGATGTAAAAGCAAACCATATGGCAATGGAGAATCTCACACAACTGAGAAAATACTTCACATTAAATATTTACAATAGATAACATACAAAGGTTGCATCTATAAATATTGAGTGTATTTTGATTGTCAAAAATTAAGTTGTTAAAAAAGAATAACGCAAAAGGACATATGTCCGAAGAAATTACTGCTATACTTTAAAACTTGTTATGTAACTTAGGGAGTATGACTTAACTGCTTTAAGCTGGGAATAATTATTAACATAGGGCTTCAAAACAGAGGCTTGGATTTGAAAAGAAACATCACTGGAGATTGTAAAAAAAACTACAAAGAAAATGGTGAAATGTAACATTTGGAATTGTGCAAGAACATGAAAAATTAATGGTGCAAGTCTGTTCACGTCCATTACAAATACAGATAAAACATACATCAAAGTAGCTTTTCTAGTGTACAAATTACTAATAGGCTTACCAAATCCAGGAATGGCGGCGTCGGGCTGGCAACGCTGATGGAACGGTTAACATTTTGGTAAATCGCTCTTCCAACTAAATAGCACTTATCGTCAAATTGCTGTCACTGTTTTTTTAAGTCAGCCAATCTTTGCACCAACTCTAGTTTTCATGAACTAGATGTGTTGATTTTCAATACCACAAAGTCTTGAATTGTTTCCAACATCATCGGAATCAGATGATATTTTCCCTGCAAGTTTGTTTTACAAAAAAATGTTCACACTAATTTTTGTATAAATTTTCAATGAATGTCAAAATAAATTCCTTTGACTTTCTTCAACTGCAGTTCCAGAGAGATTTTCTGATGAACAATCTATGGTAACTGTTCCAAGATCTGTTTCAGTGACGAGAAGCCAGTCCTATTGCCAAGAAAAGCCGTCTGGAATAGCAACAGCTCATTGAACGTTCAATAGGCGATCCCTTTACACTTCCACTAGCACCCGTTTTGGCAATAAAATCAATCTATCTTACACTGACCAGGTTGTAAAAACAATAAAAACAACTCTCCCCAGACAGTATCAGCTCAAAAGATAGCGGCTCTCAACTCTTCTCTCTCACTAGTTCCCACCGTAAATATCAATCACCAGAAAGGACAGCTCAACTACCAGTAACTACAGCCATACTCAAAGACCACAGATTTAGTCCATAAAATGTCAATTTCAGACCAAAACTTGCTGGGAACAATATGTAAAATTGCTTATTACAATGTCAGTTTTGCAGTTTTAAAATTGCATATTCAAATAGTATCCATCGATAAGATTATAATTCTGTGGAGAATTGAATAGAGGGAAATTCATAGATTGATAAGAACGCAGCCTGTCTTTATTTCTAATTAAACAACATATACTTTTATCATATTCCTGTCTAAGTCAAACCAATACAGTTTTTCTCTTTTCTTTGGGGAAACAGAACATAAATGTATATACAGGTCACTAGCTAAGCCCTTAACATAGATGATGCCAATAGTTTTTATTCCCAGACAACCAATTTCCTGAGCATGCTAAATGAAACGTCCACAGCTTAGCAATCACAAAGAAAGGAATTAAGTCAAATCTTGGGCTTTGACCACTTTCCTCTGAAGTCAATAGGAAGCTTGAAATCCCCATAAATCTGTCAGCTGATCACAAGTTCCCAGTCTACGTTGAATGCCTCCATTCACGAGAAGCGTAGAAAGTCATACAAACCTGTAATATTCCCTTCTATAAGGCAGTTTTAGGAATGGTTGTAATTTTATCAAGAAATCTATAGCTGAAAAGACAGTGTCAAAAGACTCCAATAACGTCAGCTAATAACATGCTTGCATAGCACTTGGAGAAAGAAAGATATCACTCTTTGCTATAATCGCATATTCCACTCCAATGAATGTTTTGTGAAGAAACTTCATTTACACTTAAAATATCGAATTCTGATGCTATCAGCCTATTCACAAGTCCGATACTGCTAAAAATCAGACCAAATCCAAGGTGACCCTTAAATATATTTTATGAAATCAGTGGCTTCATTTGCACCAAACAGATTTGTGAAATCTGTGTAGAAACTCAATTGATTCAACCGAAAAAAGGATTTCAAATGTTGTTGGAAATGATTAAGTCGATCAAGCCAAGAACAATTTCACATCAGTTCAACATTTATACCTTTCCCTCAAATACAAATAAAATTCCATTCCAGTTAAGCACATACACAGCTCATTCCAGAAAAAATATTGTTATAATAAAAGATCAGCGGTTATATCTAATACAGACATCAGTGGTGTCACGAGTCCCTGTTAAAACATCAATTTTATCTTCAAAGCCGTACAAGGAAAAATGTGTGTTTTTGATTCGATTCCATGCAAGTGTCAATCAAAGCCAAATACATGAAATAGGAGTTACATCAAATTTGTTCAAAGTATCAAATACACTGTATGCAACATCATATCAAAAAGTATTCCACTTATATAATATGACAAATTAATGGGTCAAATTTAGCCCGAATTAGAACTCTTTAGACAAAATACCTTAAGATTCTTGAAAACATTCTTACCACATCACAGAACAGACGAGATAAAGTTAATCCCGAGAGACGTCCCAACAGACGCTTTAAAATGGCTTAGCATTCTTTCTTTTTAAAACAGATGCAAGAGATTTTCAATGAAATGATTGAGGTAGTTGATAGATCCAAGAATCCTGTGAAAAATGCAATGTTGACCATCTGAGGTATGTATATATATTCTGGTTTAAATGAAGAGAAAAGAAAGTTGGAGATCTCGTCTTGTCCGTACAGGTGTCAAATGTTTGTCTATGTTCTCATCAAACCATTTGAGGGATAAAAGTGTCTTATCAACATTAAACACTTTTGCAGCTCTCGTCAAATCCTTGTAGGAAAAAGTTTTGTACGGATTTCAGACATACACATCCAAGGCAGCAGTCTTTCTACTTAATGAAGAAACAACACCTTCCAGACCAACGGAATAAATCACACTGTTTTGCCGGGATTACTGTCTTGGTGCCAGTCTGATCACAACAGGGGATTCACAAATCCTTGGTCCAGTACTTGAACAATATTATCGGACTGACTATGACCAGATATTGTGGATCGAGTGTATGGAATAACAGTACACACCTGATCAGCCTAGGGTAACTAATAGCCACTGATTGATACGAGCCGTCAGCATGTGGCTTTACAACAACATCAGTCAATAAGAGATCCCAATAGGCTGGGCTCCAATGAAGGGGTTGTTCCACGGTGAATCAACATTGAGTTTATCACTTTGCACCACTCAGCTCGTCTCCTTTCTGCCTGTATAATCTCGCCTCCAAATACCCTTAGGGTTGAAGATAACCACAGACTACCCCTTACTGATTCATCACTATTTAATGTGGAGCTGGTCGACTGAGGAATACCATTTCCTGTCTATAGTCCGAGGACTTTCTTTATTTATTGACAATTCAGATAATATGAAGGCCCTCTAACAAATCAAACAATAACAGTCCAAAAAAAAAAAGAAGTTGCTAATGATCCGTATGATGATGTTAATAATGGTGACATCTCCATTTTTTATCATAGTACAGTTTTTTTCTTTTCTTTTTGTAACTAGTACCTAAAATACAACTGCAATCATTCAAACTATGAATGCATAAAATAATTAGCATTGCCAGCGTTCACTTGTCTTGTTATTTTTTTTTTAGCAATCAGAAATATTTTTAACTCAAAGCCATCTGCTTGATACTTCGGTCACGTAGCCAAGAGGAGAAAACTTGTATAATCTTAATAATAGAACTAAAATTTGGTCTACTCAAAATGCAGACATTAAAAATCTTTATTTCTTTATTTTCATTTCAAGTCTGTTTTTTGTTGGTTGCTAAAATTAAATGAAATAATGATATTACATTTATATATATCATACATAAGTTCAAGAATACCCCAGAACACACAAAATAACACTATGTTTGAAAAATTTGTAATTTTGTTGCTTTTTTGTTTTTTTAGAACTGCAGTTAGGGTCCTATAATAAAAAATAATGATTCTGTGATTCTAACGTGCCGTAATAATGAGGAAATGCCTTGGTCCTTTGCTCCCTGAGACCACAGCAGATTCTGTCGACAGCCTACATGTGGACAAACAAACATCCATATCTAAATGGTAATGTTGATATCAGAGCTGTGGCACCGGAGCAGGGAGAGAAATATTTAATATCGTTTGGTAAACAAAAAGCAGTGCCAGACTTACCAACAAGTACACTAGAGAGAGGCTCAAATAATAGGGTCAAAATACTTGAGAATATCTGCAAATACTATTCCTTTTTAGCATGGAGCCATCCAGTCTATCTCATTTATCAATGTTTGTTTAGAGACCTTGATGCCGGCGGCTAATTCTCAGATTTAATACCAAAGAACCGGACAAATTACAGATTTTCATAGCAAATCAATATATCTATTGTCGTCAATAGAAACAAATAATGGGGATTTCACAGAGGCTATCTCATGCAGCTACGTATACAAGCAAGATTGTGTAAACCAAATATCTACTAATTAAAGATTAAATCACAGGTTTATAGGTGTTTAAATCTCTCACTTAGTGGGTAGCCATATGAACTATGGAGATTAGCTGCACCCAGGACAATATATACATCATTCAACCAAGTGCAATGATAAATTCATCCATCTCTGTCATCAACCAAAAAGTCGATACAAGATCAAGACAAAATAGAAATTATTTCATCTGTAAAATTTCCATATTTAAAATCCTCTAACACTGCAAAAAATTGTACACAGTTTTTTTGGGCTGAAGATATCATTGAAATCCTCATCATCTCTGAAGATTTATCTCATAAAAAAAACGGAGCTGTCAAAATGGATACATTATTTGGAATTCAGGTTTAAAGGAAATACCCCTGGCTCTCATTCCTTATTGTTTATCGCTAATTGAGAAATATGTAATTTTTTTAAGCAAAAGAAGAGCAACACACTTTTAGCTGCTAATTTTTGAATCACCAGTTTCTAGAAACTGTTCAATGGTCATTGATTTATAAAGAGAAATGTATTATTTTGGTTGAGATGTAAATGCTTTTATCTTTACACGTAAAAAATATAATCCAACCTTTATCATTATCTATAAATATTCAATATTAGATCAATAATAAATTGATATCAGAGTTCTTCTAATGATAATTATTATGATAACAGGAAATCAAGCAATACATTAATTTTTAATAGATTGATTGGATAAATGCTAAGAGCTACATGTAGTAAGGTGACATGGGGCGGTAGGCTGGCTTCCTGGGTAGTGCTGATAAGGCCACTACTTCACAAATAGAACATACTATCAAAAAAACAGAAGTCAGACTATTTAGATATTCTGAGTTTTGATTGATTGTTTTAAGCTTGATTCCAAGAGCCACATCATATGACTCACTTATATACCTAATGGTTTGTTTGTTTGATTGGTGTTTAACATCGTACTCTAGGGTATTTCACTTATATGATGACGGATTGTTCACTTCACACTGTACACAGCCTTATTACGGTGGAAAACCGGGAAGAAACCTCGTAAAAACCACACCCGCAATTGCCGGAGCCACAACATGTGACTGTCTCATATACCTGACAGTCAAAAGGCAGACTCGAACCCTTGAACAGTAATTCGAAGCATGTTCAGTTCAGGAAGCGCATTCGCTACCACTGAGCCACCCCGCGGGCTATATACCTGATGGACAGACCTAAATCTGTGAACGGTACATCAAAGTATGAACTGTAGGAAGACACACTTACTACTTA
>JAVFBW010103858.1:0-16504 GCA_034783835.1 Mopalia ciliata
AAGTAGAAGGATATCTTGAGTACAATGAGGGAAGTAGCTTTATTTCCGGCGTAAAATCCAAATCAAAGAAGCACCTTTTGTGGAAGTTACACGTATATAATTCTACATGGGTTTTGGCATTTTAACATTCATCGTTCGTCCACAATGATTGCCTTATATTGCAATCGGGTTTGTTTTAGTATGCGTCCTGGTATCTCATACAGCTTAACCGGTGTGGGATGGTCCCAATCTTATACACGCAATGTCGTGTTCCTATGCACTAAAGCGTGCCGTTTTGAACAATCCTTACACTTAAAGTCATTACTGGATGGCAGTGAAATTACTGGATGGTTACTTGGCTGACGTAGTTGAGCTTATAACTACAGGCCGTCCAGCGTAGAGAATAATGTCGCAATCAATAAATACGATATCGTCAAGATAACTCATTACCAGCATACCTTAAGCTCTTCAGACAGCCTGCCGACTCGGGTTGCTTTTGGCCTCTGACACAGTCTGTGATCAAGCATGTTTTCAATCTGGCCAGATGAAAGATTATAGAAATGCTAGAATATGTCCGATTCAACTGGCTGTGTAACAGTACAATACATTTTATTCCATTGGCTCTAAATTTGATATACAATTTTATTTATTGTACAAAGAGAGTTTGTCGCATTTAAATAACTATTTGTATTATAATTAATATCAATCAAAACATGTGTTAGTACAATGATAAGACCTCTTTGAGATTACTAAAACCATTCTCCCATGACCGTACATATTGTCATCTCTCCGTCCCGTGGCCAATCGCGTATATACATAAAAGGTAAGCTTTGCTCGATGAATAAAACGTAATTTAAACACGAACTTTTTCCAATTTGAGAAAAACATACCCTCTTCTATTTGTGATACAATCCTATTCTGCTCCAGTAATGTGGTTAACTCCACTAGGGGTGATTCGTAAATTCCAAGAGCACCCGCATTCAAATGTCGTTGCCATTTCACCTATTGCTGTGCCAAGGTTAACGCTTTCAGTTCATTCAATTTGGTTGCTTGCCAAATAATATCTATTCAGCAGACAGTCTGTAGCTGTCCTGGTCTAAATCGTGTGAACATTACTTCTATACAAAAATACCTTCCACTCCAAGCCGAAAGGCACATTTCTATTAGGAAAAAATCTTATCTCTATAAATGGATTTAACATGTAAAAGGAAAGCTGTACTGTAACTAGATCGACTTCAGGGCCAGTAAGTAGGGTTTTGCACTGTCTAATGCATCATTGTCCTCTTCATACAGCAGATATATATGTGAACAATAACATCAAGGGTTAATATTAGATTATAAAGAGTAATCGAAAACACTAAAGTCACCTATCATAATGCACCGGTCCGACTAAGCGTATAAAGTGGCTGTAATATAACTATGTAGAGATTTCTTATATCTGATAATTAAAAGAAATCTGTCAACGCTCTTCAAAGCCCCGTTCACCTTATGCAAAAATAATGAGGACTTATTATCTGATAGATCACCACCTACAACCGTTAAATGAAAACCATGAATACATAATTGTAACTTGTCACACTTTAACAAAGGCCGGACCAATTGCAGACATGATTAATCTATATATAGAACCCTACATACCCTGTATTACCCTCGACGCCATTGGCAACACATAAAGACCAAACAGAAGAGGGCAATACAGACATCACAGGGGACTTCCTGTTGCCCCATGACGAGAGCATTAGGGAAACAGGAAGCTATATCGCTACCAACCGCATCTTAATTACACTATGATAGATAGACGACAAGTGAGTCAGTGACGGTACAATCCCAGAATTGTTGATCCATTATATGACAATTTGATAAATCATAGTTACTGTGCTCTAGACTTTATTTCGAAGACTTCTTCAACAGACAGAGAAGATAATTGTATCCTGTCAGGTGTAATGATCATATGCTGAGTATAATGATATGTCATTTGTATCTGGTTGGGTGATCTCCGTCAAGAAATGACAGTTTCACTTAACGTGCGTTCAGAGTACAGTTTTACTGGCATCGGTTAATAGATGGTCAATAGCTGTCAGTGGATTCAACCCTGGGGGGCTTCTTTACTGACACCTTGACAGGCCAAAGGAAATCACCTCCTTTATACTCAATCAATTGAGTTATTTTATAAACTTATAGGAGAGTTTCACACAAAACACGCAGAGCAAAAACCTCAAACACTAAATAACTTTAGATAAGCTGGAATATTAGATAGCAATATAATAATAATATAACACGTGTTATTTAAACAACATAAATAACAGCGTGATACAGTTGACGTGATGCTATTCCGATTGCAACATCATACTGAAAATGTATTTGGTTATTGACGCAACGCTGTTCCTTTTATGATTTACCGAATGGCATTGGAGTATTATTGCTGTGTGGAAAAACTGTGTGGTTACCGTGACACTACTATGTTGTTACCATGACAAAACTATGTTGTTACCGTGACAAAACGATGTTGTAAAACCAGGACATCTTTAAGCCACAATGTTTCAAAGACAAAAATACAATTTCGTGATATACCCACTGGCTTTCTATCAACCTAGATTTTTCAGTGTTAAATTAATTTCCGTTTACACTCCCAGGAAAGAAAACGGTCTATCTGAATTCCCCATGGCAATTGCAATGGTTCCAGTTAAGTTTAAGGTCTAAAAGTTTCTCCCTGTTAAAAGCCAGATGTAGATTCAGCCAATGCCAGCTGTATGAATACATTCCCTGCAAAATCAAGACCGAGTTTGAATTGTTGACATTATCAGGAACAATATGTTAAATAAAGGAAAGCTTCCAGGGAAAGTGTTTTAACAGCTTATACCAGAGGTACACCATTATGAATGAACATTTTTAACTCTCAAAGACACTTTTAGCTAGGCAGGGATGCGACCACAGTCAAAAATCAAATTTTCCATATATCTATCTATTTTATGAAATCATTCCACCAATATGGTTCATCCCCAGATATATATAGTCGATCCGCACTATAGAATCATTGTGCGCTCAGAAAAACTAGGTATAACCCTAGAAACGCACCGACGTTCACTGGTTAAGCTTTGTCGATTCGCGGGGAATGGAAGCCACGAACTCTTATGGGTAACGCCACCACACCACACCAAATTAAGATCATATACATCCATATACACCACGTCCATGCTTTCCTTTCGTGTAATAGGAAAATACCAATGCTCTTCATAGTATCTAAAAGATCTCAACACAATGGCACCCAGAGGTGATCAATTGCCAGTTAACCGACTCTTGGGAAGCTATGGGCCGTCTTTGAGTGGTCATCTTGCGTAACACGAGAATGACCCAGACAGGGAGAACTGTACTCTGAGGGAGCTGTTATAGTTCTTGACTGATCAGTGTTGGGGAGGGGAGAAAAGTCACCTCTTTTGATTCCGGAAGTATTGACATACACGGAATACGCTCTACCTACATGTATTTAGTTACCAGAGATATGTTTAATTCAATTAAAGTGTACATTCAAAACGTTAAGCAATATGTTTAATTCAATTAAAGTGTACATTCAAAACGTTAAGCAATATGTTTAATTCAATATCTGCACAATTTATTTTAATTTATAAGAACACAATTGCAACATATATATATATATATCGACAGCTTGACCGTTTAAGGAAGAGAAAGCTTTTGAATAGCCCATGCCATTGTCATCACAGTGTTACCATCAAGTTAACAGCATATGTTACTTCATTAATTCATCAAAACTTTAAAACACCGAGCTGAAGGTTTACAACGTAAAATACATGGCGACCAACATTTTCAAAGGGTGTATACAACAATCAGTATCTACTGGTGTGAACCCTTCTAATAATACGTGGCACTAACACTTATTTTAATAGAAGTGGATAGTGGTGAATCCAATAAGTGACGTAGGTCTCGGGTTAGGGTTATGTAATTTAACAACTGAAATAGAATACATTCATTCATATTTCTGAACGACATGGTTGGTGATTGGTTGAAATTCAACTGAGAACGGTTTTGCCAGTCAGTATGGTAAGTGCTGTAGATGAAAGAAACTGTGATTGCCGATTACTTTACTTAATGAAGTCTTTACTTAACCTTTAATCAAAGTACATATTCTTTGAGTGTATATCTTATGTGAATTTGCAAAGGCGCATAGATAAATAACAGTAAAAAATCTTCTATAAGGCTTTAATTTGGTGTTACTTCAAGTTCTTTTGACATCGAATATTAAAGAGAAATGAACTGTTGAATTCAGAGTTATGACTCCATGGGTAACTCCCCTATACATCCTTTAATACATGCTACCACTGTTTCTATAAAGCAATGCTGTCGACTGAACGTCAGGAAACGAAGTGTGTTGAAAAGAAATAAAATATTAGATTTTGTTATAAACTGCAGTCCTAATAATCGGCACTCTAAGTTCGTATGGGCAAGCTGTGTGTATTGGGATAGTTTCTGATTATGTACAGCCTACAGTGGCTACAAATGGCCAAAATAAATGTTAAACACCTTATCAAAAATGGCCGCTGATGACAGTTTTAAGTCAACTTCAAACAAGACAATTACACACATAAAATATTAACGTAATACATTTTTGTTGCTCTCTTTAAATTTTGTCTTTTTGTTCCCCACTATACGAAAATCCAAGAATATGAAAGAAAACTAAAGGGCAATGTATCTTTTAAGATGGGTTTAAGAATTCCCTTTGCATCACTAAATCCGAATGCTGTTCTGAATAATAGTGCTATTTGATCCCAGGCTTGGTTTTTACCTTGTACTCTGGAATGGGTTTAAGACAATCCGGCTTGAGAGGAAATGGACTCAATCTTATGCGCGCAATGTCGTGTTTCTCTTCATTGAAACGTGCCGGTTTAGGCCAACGTTATACTTAAGTCATTATTGGATGGTAGTGAAATGACTAGATGGCTACTTGGCTGCCGTGGTTCAGATTATAACTACAGGCCGTCCAACATGGGGAATAATGCTGTAATCAATAAACTACGATAACGTCAAGACAGCTAATTACCAACACAGCTTAAACTCTACCAGCAGCCGGCCCATTCGGAGTTGTTGTTGGCCCCCGACCCAGTAAGTGATCAAGCGTCCACTCAATGCTTCATGTTGGTTGAGGGGGGTTATGGCAATCAACGAGTCAGTAAATTTTAATTTGCCCAGACATTTCCATCAATGCTGTATTATCAGTTGCCGTAATACAGTGTTCTTTGTTTAAAGGTTAGCTGAATCCCAGAAGACAGGACACACTTGGGCGAGTGGAATCGGTCTCCAATTTCTCATATAAGAGACTTATTGTCTTATTGTTTTCATATAATTCTGAGGATTGCATTCAAGGAGAACTGCTGCTATTGTTAAAATAATAGGAATTTCAGCTGTGTGATTTCACTTTTAGTTTTCCACAGCGGGAAACAAACTTTCCTACCAATGATAGTTAGTTATTTGAATGCCACATGCCAACAAGATGCATACGAAATCTGCCATTTCTATCAAACTGTTCACCCTTCCCTGACTATATTGTACAACAGTTAGGTACATATAGGCTAAAGCTAAATTTGGCACGCTTAATAGTTTGTACATACATTAATACGTAAAAGTCACAGGATAACAACCAAACATCCAGCCAGAAAAGACGCACATTGTCTTAAATTAGTGTATTATCCGTTTGATTGTAGCATGGTCGGTGCAGGATGTTTGGTTTCTTGCCAAATGATATCGACTCACCATACATTCACCAACTATTCTGGTCGTAGCTCTTCAGGCATAATATCAATATATTTTTAGCCTCTAATCCTCGCAGAAAGTCATAGTTCAAGCCCGAAAGTCCAAAAAAGGACTTTTTATCTTATTTTGTGTATAATTCATGAGGTACATTGCAAAAACAAATCTTCGTATGGCAACTTCACGGAAACCGTGCGAAAACATGCGAGAGTTATATTATGGAAAGAAATGTGGGAAGAAACAGTTTCCACCAATCTTAGGACACTGCTATAAAAGCAGTCATGTGCCATCAATAAACCAAATTTGTACGTTATGTATACAGTTTCGTAATATTCTGTTTTAAACAGAGCTTTCGCAAAACGTTATTGAATCTGGTATGAAATCAAAACGAGACTTGACGCGATAGGGGATTTATTGATTTGAGCAATCTCTTACAAGACTTGCTTCCTTGAAACTGTTTTAATTATTGGCCTGAGAGAGAATCATTTTGACCACAGATATTAATGGAACATTTACGTTTAATAGCTACTATATAGAGTAATTGTCAAGTCATAAATAGTACTTGTGTAGGCCAGTGGGTAATTCACGCTCTCTGTTCTACATGCATATAAGTTATCCCAGAATTTTAACTGTGATGGAAGCCACAATTTGTTGTTGCAGGAAGGCTGGAGCTACTTCTCCTGTACCAATATTCCATCACGTTATATCGTTAACAGAGCACGTTGATTCCGTTTGTTATCGAGTGACTGTTGAGTATTTGTTTTAATTCAGTGCGTCATACAGTCGCCTATTGCACACGGCCCCGATTTGTGACAGGACATCGTGGGTGTTGTACAATCCGATGTAACGAACCGTACATGCACGTCAATGGGTAAATGCATTATATAATAAATGTAAGACAAACCCTACTAATCTTGACATCAAGTCCAATAATATGATATGGCATCATGTGGTGCCAACTGTTGCTGACAGTGTTGTTGATATATACAATTAAAGTAGTATGCTAATAAATGATAACCAAATTCAATTATAAACATTTCTACGTATTTCTAAAGTTAAATGGAGAAAGGTAACATCTATATACTTCAAGTATGTAACTGTGTGAGCTAGCAATTGAAATAGCTGACAATTAAGCTATATTTTTAAATTTGTATTTGTTTGTTTCATTGGGGTTTAACGTTTTTTTTTTATAATACCGATAACATTCGCTTCACCTCTCTTTCTGTTTGGGACACGTTTAAATAGTTTCTGACAATTCACTTGTATATTGACTGGCCTTGTCGGTGCTCATCTTTTTATGCTGTCCGAATTCTAAAAAATATCAGCCTGTGCCACTCAAGCAAAATACTGGTTTGTTATCATAATAAACAACAGCTATACTGTAAACATATCATTGATAACACGGACGATGCATGTACGATTTCCAAAACCTTGACAACAGCTTTTCGCTGTGAAATCCAATGATTAAATGTCTAATAATGTGTTTGTGGAGTGATAGGCCCGAGTTAATTGCCAGGAAGCTCAGAGTTAGATGATCGCCTTACGATGAGCTCAACGGCGACAACAATATAGACTGGAAGGCTAGACAGAACAATTCTACAATTAAGACAGTTTACTGCATGGGATAAAAGTCACGGTCTATTTGCATACAACATGACACGATTGGTCGATGGAGTCCGGCGCTCCAAGCAATACCCAGGATGAGTTTCTTAACATTTCTCATGCTATCAATCGCTAGATTACCAACCAGAAGCAGCCGAATAGTCACGGCATGGCTGATTACTCTCTGACTAATTTAGACCCACCTTATTTTTATAACAGTCTTAGAAATAATTAACGTGTGACTGTCCCCAGATTGAAGAAGGTAAAATCCAAACCAAGAGAGAATAACCCTGAAACTTCATGCTATCTTAAGCAGCTGTTGTAAGGCAATAATTTAACTACAGAAAGCATGCCTTTTTACAAACAATCAGATTTGATACGGCCTTAAAGTGATATTTAGTTATACCTGGGATAACAAAAGGAAAAAAACTCCAGGGTTTGTCACATTTTCGAATAATTGAAAAAATGATATTTTATGCAATATGAGAAAAGTTTAAGACATGTTATTATTGTGCTAGTGTATTGAGTTACTAGTCACGTATATCACATTAGTCACGCGTCACGTTCTTATCCCTTATGCATCATGTATATAACACAGATAAGTCTACCTGATAAAGTTCATATCCAAACAAACTAAATCACTAAATAAGGTTCACCGATTTTCACACAAAGGCAATGTGTCTGATATCTTTACTTTTCGTATTGAGTTTGAAGGAAAATCTATAGTAATTGTTTGCGAGTAGAACCCAGCTGTGGCCAGCCTCATCACTCATCGAATACTTCCACAGATTTAACGAGAGGAAGTGGCCCGTTTCGCAATCAGTATATAAAGACTTAAATCTCTCAGTTGAAGAAGCGGCTGTTTCCGCAGCGGCTGTATTATAACACTTTAAACACAGGCAAAGCGGCTACAGCATGTCGTGATACTCAGCCGATGGAAAAAAAGAATTTCCCCAGAATTACTGAACGGCTATTGTTTAATTATACACAACAATTTCCTTGAAACTAGTATGAATAATTAGAGGCATAGGCCTATGCTTCAACTGAAAAATTCGAATGGGATTTTCAATTCAATATTGAGAATGACACATTGAGTATTCTTGCCAATTTCATCCTATAACCCATAATGGCTGTTATCTTTCTTTATGTGCGCTCTACCTTATTGTTGAAGATAGCATTTTAAGATTCGAATATAACCTTGTGAATTATTATCAATATTTGCCTGTGTACAATTTTTGAAGTATCACAAAGTATAGCGGTATTACGACTTCTGTCCCTCGTACTCTGAGATGGGGGAACCATACGGCGTGCATGCAGCCTATTATCAAAAGGTGACATATACCAGGTGTCTGATATACGTGATGGCATTGATCCAATTACATGTAGTTGCAAAATGGATTAAATATTTTGAACAGGGATCTCAACTAAACGTAGAACATTGTGTTAATTCAGTTTAGCGGAATGGGAAATTACCGAACGGTAGACTATACGACTTGTATTGATTTTAATTGTACATTCATAATTCGATTAACTAGATATTCTAAAGGCATGACGAAGTGAAACAACATCCCGTACGTCCGTGTTATTACGATAACTTAAAATGTATTTTTTGTCAGAATGTCAGAGTAAAATATTTTCACATGTCCATGCATTTGGGAAAAATAAATAGCGTTTAACAGTATCATTTCTATTGATTAAATAATACCTAACCAGACAGAACAATTCTAAACAGACTCAGAATGAAAGTTAGGCCATTGTAGCAATCTTTCAGATGTAATCAGGCTTTGCCATAAAACAAAATCTCACTATTTAAAACTGTGTTGCTATAGTAGAATTGTGGTCCGGCATTCAGAGACAGGTTATGCAAGAATTAAATTATATCTTCTCTCAACAGGACAGTATCAGAATAAAATCAGACCTTCTCGTATTTGGAGCTCTCTCAGAGTTCCTTTTCATATCGTCACAATCTCGCATTTTTATAAAATAATCATCTCTGAATACAAAAAGATCTGTTCCACGACCAATTTATTTAAGCACTATTGTGATTTTGGGGTAAGACACACCCGTAACTTATTTCAGTGCGATTTATTTTTTATCTTTTTATGCATGGTGTGGTTAAATCATTATTCTGTATTGTTATATATTTAGCGAACATGTGGTAACAGACACGAATGGTGAATAGTTAAAACAGACAAATGACTTACCTGAAATTACTACATGGATGGATTACCCAATTGCCAACCTTCCGATGGCGCATTTTCTCTTTAATTAGAGCGTTTCTGTTGCCAAACAGCTTCATGGCTAGTTTATTGTCGGAAGGCTGGAAAAATGATATTATCTGGTCCCGCAGGAAACTCCCTGCCCTTTGCTTCATGTCATTATCTTGCGAGGGAGGCATGATTTCTTCTTTGGGGGTGCCGTACAAACTCACATCATCTCCAAGGAATTGAACTTTTATGTCGTTCTTGTAGTTTATCTCTGGGCTTAGGTAATCACTGTACACGGAATCATCGTCCGAGTCCATAGTAATGGTAATACAGGGGTTGTTGGGATTCTGAGGCAAACATGGTATAGTTGCTTCAGACTTTTCAAAAGATTTAGTCCCCATGGATAAGCGTTTTAATTTTAGACTGGGCACTCTCCTTGTGGGCTTGGGTGGGGAGGAGATGCCCACCGCTTTAGGTGGTATTCCGTTACTCGTTCTAACACACTTGGGACCATCACTGGTAGAGGCACTAGTCGAAGACTGAGAGCCTTCTGCATCAGACCAATGTTTTTTCTGTGGAGGTGATTTCTTCTTGGTCTTAGGCGGCGATCCATTCACCGGCCAGATAACTGCAGTGGGCCTTCCATCCGGGCTAGCAGAACCAATCGAACCATCACCATCCTCCCCTTTGGAATGCGTCAGCGCACCAATGTTTATTGGAGGGGCCCCGTTGCCTGGGGACATCTTCCCGCTACTTTGACCCCTGGCCGAGGCCAATATACTCGCACCATTTACAGGCTTGTTGTTCGACATTGTCAGCTACCTGATAAAGTAATCAAAATGGCAAATGACGTTTTCACGCGCCTCAAGCTAAAAGTACGATCATAATATAAGAAAGAGAGAATATAATACAGCGAAAGTGTTAGCCTCTTTCCAAACGAGGACATACAAATTAAGTTTTCCCCCAAAGGTCAGAACGAAGTTTACTGTTCAAATCTAATCTCAGTTTCAATAGCCACTAACCCTTCCAATCGGAAATACACATTTGCTGAACCAAATGTTTGTCAAATCTACGTCATTGATGCTATTAGTGGAGAAAATTGACAATTTGTCCTTTCTTACTAACAAATCCAACTGATAGTGTTATGCGATCTCCATGGAAGTGTCGGGTAATTATACATCATGAATACCCTTGTCAACAACGTTAAACAGTCTATTTAAACAACTGATAAAGTAAAAATGACGCTATAAACAATTATCGGCAAAACGTTTGCGGTATTGTGTGAACATATGTGACTTACCTTGGCGGTGATTTGCACCGCGTCATGCGAAGATATCCAAGGACCAACACGTCCGTGAACACACAGGTCCACCGCCGTTCATATCAGTAGGAACAACAACCACGATTAAGGGTCGGTCATACTGGTTTCCTCGTGGACTTAAACTACGTACATACAATACAGAATAGTGTCCTCAACAAAACAGCAATTGATGTCCTCCATAACAGTATCCAATGATACCCAAGTCTATTCTACTTCCTCAGTGGTTAATTGTACGCAGTATATCCGGAAGGCAGGTTTCATTATCTACCAATTGGAACTGATCTACACTTGGCCATAACCAGAGGACATATACTGAAGTCCGTCAATACTTACACTTACTCCAACTTTGTAAACTACTTAACCATGGCGAAATAGCATGATAATGTCCGACGGCTGATGGAGAAATTGAAAAAATTCCATATTCTGGCGTGTTGCAGCGAGACACGAGTCTTAGAAAGAGCAGTGAATACGCTGAAGGTCTCGCTCTAGTCGGCTCTGATATTGCAGCCTGTCGGAAAATGTAGACGCTGGAGAAAGAGACAATCGATTTTGATCGATCCAAAAGAGAACATTCAATAGTTCACCGTTTCTAAATAGTCTCTGCTTTCCAGAGGATGAGGGCTCCGTAATACCAGTTTGACCAACTGTATTTTCGGCTTTCGTCTGCCAATGAAGGTATTCAGCGAGTAAAGTAGTCAATGTGTGTATCATTACCGGTGGCTTCAACGGAGGGTTGGCTTATCAAATCCTATTAGATGAGCACGTATGTATTAAGGCGGGTGGCTATCGACGGAGTCTGTGTATACTGGGCAGCATCCGATCATAGCCATCCAGGCGAGATGGAAGCGATAAATGCGAGATGGGTGTACGATCGACAAGAACTCCTAGCTACATCTGCTAAATAAAATAACCATTATCACCACGCCACGCTTCTTGTATGTACTATTTATAACGTGTAAGATATGGTAAATTTGAATAATAAGAACGTGTATTTCATATGCACTATGTTCGTCTGGTATTGAACTGCAGTTAATAACCACTTATCGCTTACATTAAACACTTAAAGTTGACCATTAACGGCTATTTGTAGGCAGTTGCTTTCATATCTTCAAATAATTTGTAATGTTGGCGTTCCGGTTATATCAACGATGTTTCCATTTAATACAGATTTCAAATTAATTAATGCTGAATATGAACCAGACCTAACATTGAGTCCCTTCAAAATGACAAGTTTCTATGGCGACTGATATGTGGAAGAGTAGCGCTTGTTGATCATGATAGTGTTGGTTTCCTTTAAACCAGTCTCTCCCTGTGAAGGGTTGTGGAAACGGGTTTCCGGTCAATTCCCAGTGCAGTTTAACCACGGAAAGCCTTCAAGATTCTCCACGAATGTATACCGGGATGTCTTTCAGGGTTTTGCTATGGAAGATAATTGACTTCCGTAACTACCATGGTTGTTATGTCGTTACAAAGTCAATCTAAGACATCTTATTACTGTGAATAGCAATTGAGATCTCCCTGGAGTAGAGAGTTATAGACTTCCCCCACTGACCACAGAGATGGACTATACAGAGAAGCAATTAAATGCTGCGAACATACAAAGCAGATAAATATATCACGTTTACCGCGCTTTGGACGTTAAAGGCGTATTGGGCTTTAATGATATACAATACTTCTCTATCAGAAATATTAAAAAGCTGTAAAGGTAGGGTAGGGGATAGATAACACTAGCGCGATTCTGGAATCAAGGTTTTTGGGTGTCTAATATATCAACAAAGATACTGTCTTTCATTAAATTAAAAACATAACTATTCAGGTATCCGATGGTAACAGAGTTAAAAGTATTGGTTAATTTGTATTATCATGACAACTTAATTGTATGTATTATCAGCACATTATTTTGTTAAAACCATATGACGATCATACACAAGGGAGATATGTTTTAAAGAACATAGAAAATGTGGATTCAATAACGCTCAATGTCCTAAGCTAGTCGATATATAGATGATAGGAAAGACTGCTTTCAGTTCTTCCAAACCATCAAACAATAAGCGGCACTTTCATTGGTCCGCTGAAAAACCTTAAAAGTGTCCTAGTTATGATTAACACAAGGCTTAGATTCGCTACCGATAATAAATAAACTGTTGTCACACACTGATAGCTCGATAGGGAAACCTTTGAAGGGTGTCTTGATTTTCTCATTTTAGTGTCCTGCATTATTAAAATGATTTGACACAGAGCTGTCTCAATGAGGGTGTGCAATAATGAAAAACATAGTTATCTAATGATGCAAATGTTATTCTAAACTGAGGTATAAATTTATTTTATGATGATTATGCGCCTAGAAACCGTGCTCAGCAGGTGAGATATGAGAACAATATTGTACAACGATGATATAATAAAGACTTTGCTTGGTTTCTTTATATAGTCATAAAAGTGGATTATAAAGGGGTACTATTACTACTTCTGCACGTTATTTCTGCTGCATTTCTATGGGTTTCTACCAGGAGAGTGCTTGACTATATCCTTTATCATTCATTTAGAAATGGAAGCGGTAAACTAGCATTATCATCAGTGATTTATTATTTAGATATGTATAGTTTTTATGGTCAAGCAATATAAATAAACGTGTACTGTTATGTTATGGCAAATTGGATTTAGGTTTCTAACCGTGGATTTGTGAAAGAATGTTCCAGTCTCTTTAATATGTGTTTAGTTTATTTGGCATTAGTCACCTCTGGGTGGTATTTATGTACCCTTATGGCTTCATGATTGTTTTTACACAAATTCCCCAAAATAATCGATAAGCAGTTCTATGAAGTCATAGTGCCAATCGATGCGACCATGCAATTGTCTATTTTTAGCATACCTGAAGTGTTTTACATTAGTGTTTACAGTGTATTCTTCCTGCTCTAGATTACTCCCATCTAGTATGGGAGTGGCTGTTGCATTGTTTCTGGTTGAATCATCCATCAAAAGTATAACTCAACTTATTTGTGTCCGAACAACTAATAAGGACACTGCTATACAATGCATTGCTTTACACATTCCGATTTATAAGTTACACAACCGCCGATGCGTTGTAATTGTCTCTACGGATATTCATAAGCACTCTGGTAGTAAAGTCTGGACCCAATCACTTGTGTCTACTTTATCCAGTTCAAAGAGCAGGCACATTACGGACATTTGGATGTTTTTCCACATAGGCATTTGATATTACATGTATCAACTGGAATCCCACAACACTTTGGCTGTTTATCGTTACATTCTATTGGTTACAGTCCTTTCAAAGGTTTACAAAAATGTCAACCAAGGGAAAGTATGAAATAAATGTTGACCCTTCAGAACAATTTTGTCATAGACATGAATTCCTTCTGACAACAAGTTTATAAGTAATTGAACCAAGTACCCTACGACAGAGTAAGGGGTTTGTTTGATTGGGGTTTAACGTGGTACTCAAGGGTATTTCGCTTATATGACGACGTGCCAGCCCAATGGATGAAGGAAACCACCTTCGACACCACTGGCAACAAACAAAGACAGGACGGGACAAAGACAGGACGGGACAAATATAGGACGACAATAACTATAGAGAGATCCTTGCTTTATATCTTGTTGTTGAAGAAGACAAGCCTATGCTGTTTGCGGTCTGTTTTCGACGCAGACATTTTGTGAAACGAGTGTCAGAAATCAGCCAATCAAATTGAGTATAAACCAAGTATACCATTAAACCTAGGTTTTTTGGCAACTTTGAAACAGTGTCTAATTAAGTTTCCCATCGTCATCTATATCAAATTTGTAATTGAATCAAAGGTAAATCTTTCGTGAGCAATTTACAATTTACTTGTGCTCTATAGGGCAGTTAAAACACCACTGACAAGTGGGTATGTACAGGGGCAGTGAATAGCCAACAGTGAGCTATTCTCAACTCTGTCAGCTATCGTATGGTATACAGACATGGCGACGAGAAGGGGAATAAGGGCCCCGTCTCACTCTCCGGTAACAACATTTACATTTTACAATCTCTTGTAATATTACCTTATTTGATTTGGTCAACTTTCACTTTGAGAAGATAATGCTGATGTTGTTGTTGTTGTTGTTCTTGTTACTACACATTGACTGGCTTTTGTTTGACAGTAGCTTGTTCGTAATCCTGTTTTCTGACAGTATTATTATTACTCATTATTACCCATACAGTCTCACCAAAGTCCAAGAAATTATATAGAATCCACAGATTTATCTTTTTGTTTACTGCATTCATTCACTCATTCACCCTTTTGTCTTTCGTTCATTCAATTATTTTATTGTATTTTACGGTTTCTCATTGCTAGTTACACGGAGAAACAAGGTCACCGACGTACGACTCGTCTGTACTTACAAGGTGTCACTTTCGATTGCCATCTTGTGTAATCGTTTGTTTGGCGAGGACGATATATGACTGAATACGGCCACGTGATCCATTTCTGAACTAAAAACACAGCTCTTGCAATCAAAGATCTAATTATAACACACAGGAGACTGTTAGTATATATATGGCTGCGCCCAGTGATTTGCTAAACATAGGTAGTTTTATTTCTTTTTTAATTTGTCGTCAGATTTTGTCTGACATTGGTTTAACCAACCTTAGTAATTGTGTTAGCGCTTTCTGTATACATGCAGGTGTATTTTTTATTATCCCCTCTTCAGATTCAGCACTATTAAGGTCTTGCAGGACCAGGATCAAAAGAAAGGTATTCAAACTACACGATTGTGAAAAAGATAATTCGAAATTCTAATTACAAACAGTTGAATTGGAGCCTATAATTTAGCTTTCCCGTGATCATATATTCATGTCGCAAAACTTTAACTGCCTATTTCTGGCACTTCAGTTTTAAGCAGACTCTACATTTTACAAGGCGTATTTCTAGAAAATTATTCATGTTAAAAACTTCAAATTTGTACCATTGTAAAGAACACAATGCCATGTAGTAAACTATGCCTCCTTTTTTAGAAGTTCGTGTTTAATTTTTTAATTGTTTTCTGAAAGTTGTATTTTACATTTTTATAAGACTTTCTAAGGGTGATAGACAAAAAAGCTGGGTATATCTATCTTACATAACTTGAGATTTATATATAAAAAATCACATTTTATAATGCTGAACCAGTCCGAGGGACTCATTAGATTGTTGGCATATCTCAACCTTCTCACGCTTTTGTCATGTCGTCAAATAATCGGTGGCTGAAAACCTAAGTGAAATTCATCTGTCAGACAACAAAGCCTTACAAATGCCCCAGCACGGATTAATGTGTTATCATATATTGATACCTTTATGGAGCAAGCCATAAAGCGCTCTTTACTTTTCTCGCCGTTGTGTTTTATTTTATCTCTGTCAGGCATTTTTTAGTGAGATTCGTTTATATTATAGGCTTAAAATGATAACAGTATTAACAAAAAATGCAAGAATTATCGATGGCACTTTGTTTTCCTCTTTTTTTTTACACTGATAATAAGCATTGTAATCAATTTGAGATCGCAGAAATACGGTAAGAAGTACGTGGTCTCCTTGTCAATGTAAAAGTGGCTTATTAAAGAACGCGACATAGCTAGAGGGGTACGTTTCCGGTGGGTATTTTAGGTTTTATGTCGAAGAAAAGA
>JAVFBW010103946.1:5119-16253 GCA_034783835.1 Mopalia ciliata
ATACAATTTTATGAAATGCCGCATGTCTGTTTGTAAACAGAACCTGTGTTCTTGTTTTTGGCTAATGTTTTTTCACACTCTGTTGAAGCAGGGACAAAATGAGCTTGATAACCTGTATGTTTTTGTATTTTTTATCAACATTGTAGAGATTTATTTTACCCCCTTTTTGATGCTTACACATGCTACTGGCCTGGACATTGCCACCTATTACCCGATAATAAATCAATCTTGTGATCGGAATGCACAGTCTTTCTCTGTCTTTTTGTCTTAACCGTTTTCCTTTTTATTTAAATACTGCTATTGTATAAAAATGACATTTCCTTGCTTATAAGCATACCGTATAGATTTCCGTTTTTGCCTTGAATGTCATTTTTGTACATTTAATACTTAGGACCATGTTTCTCTGAATTACTGATTTTTAAAATGGTGTGTATAGAGGCCATTTGGATCAAATGTTACCCAAAAAATGACTGCATTTTGTGCGTTAGGTTATTTTGGCAAGCATTGGTATAATAAACTGGCTATTTGGAGAAATACAGCATTTGGTCTTTGTTTTTGATCACCATATATATAGTTAAAAGTTTTTTCTGGAGAACTGCTTGTTCTTGTTGCCTTAAGCCATCGTTGTACCTTCTCACAGACGGAAATTGGTTAAACCCTGTTATCTCCTGATTAAGAAAGAAACCTCGGGAGCAATCCTGCATGAATATCGTTCTTTATTTTTGTGTGTGTGTGTGTGTGTGAACGTTTATACTAATAAGATTCACTCTTAAATTAATATGAATCTCGAAAATTTAATCTTTTTAAAGACAGTCCCCTGTCGTCCTAACATTTTTGAACATGGCTCTTTATGATGATGTCACATACGTTTTTTTTTTTCTGGCGTTAGATGACCGCGTGCTCCAGCCACAGGCGCCCACAGTATAGTTTAACATAGATAAATGAAGACTGTTGTAAAACTATGTTCTATACAGTCTTTGAGCACAACGATAACGGCATGCGCCTGTGTTCCATCCTCTCGGCATTCCAAGACTCTGCAAAATTTGAACGACCCTTTCGGGTGTCCTGGAGACTTAAACAAGGTGTTATTTGGTGTGAATTTGAGTCTAAAGTAAAAAAAAAAAGAAAATTTGAAAATTCTCTGGAAACCAGTTACTCTAGCAATTTGCACTAACGTAGCTCTCTGTTTCCCGGTATGATTGCCACATGTTTTTGTTGTTCGTGATAACAACTGTTTCCTCTTCCCAATAAGAATAACGCGTCTTCCTATGAGTGAAAAAACCTTAAGTATGGCGTGAAATTTCAAACAAATAATCGGGATATTAGACTCGTCAAGGTCATTCAAAAGAGATGTGGAAAAACTAATGATATAAAGATAAGAAGTACACCACTAAATCCACTCTGCTATCGTACTATACAGGGCACACTCCTGGGAAGTAGTTCCAAAATGACCGGAAGCTTATTGATTTCCGCAATGCGTGACTTAGATATGCTCGTCACCAGTAATAGCCAGCTGAGATATCCCCGGCGTTTATCATTTGAATGAACCTTTTGAAGGGAAACTTTTGTACACATATGTTAAATTTATGTCCGACATACGCCCGGATATAGTTGGTTCTGTCAATTGTGACAAATCCACATACATGTATACTCTTGTTGCCAAACAAGTGTCGCTTAAAGGCGGAGCTTCCTGGCTCTATCCGAGTTCGAGACAAGAAGCCGATTTGTTGGGGAATTCTTTTAATAATTCGCTTTAATTGTCTTTGTTACCTGTGGTGTCTATGGTTGCTGGCTTCAACAAGCCAAACAGTGGGTCAACAGACCGCCATTGAAGTGAAATAACCTGTTAAATTCGACCTGTACGCAATCGTACTAAAAAGATCTATGATGGTGTCAGATTGTTTGTGCTCAGTTTGTTTACTAACTTGCATGGAGTGACGTGTTGGTCTTGGTCCGTTATTCAACGATTCCAGATTCGTATCTAGAAAGACATCAAAAGGTTTTACATAGAGCGCTTCTTGAACGATTCCAACTCAAAGATTGGTAATAATATCTTTCTAAAATCATCACAAAAAATATCTTGATACTTTACTTCCGTTCAATCGCAAAATGTTGGGCGGCTGTCGAAGGGTAAGGTAAAGGACAATTCTCTGTATTTAGCTGACATGACCCGGTCGTCCAAAATTGGGATTCATTTACGATTTAATTAATTCTCGCAAAAACCGATTCATGGGTTAAAACAGTAACATAAATTAAAATAGGCTGTAAAATTTTTGGTTAATTGTTCCAATTCTAACTTCAAATGTAAACTTACTTTTTTACTGATTTTTTTTTAATAAATCGGTCAATAGGGAATCTAGTCTTAGTAATAAGTAAATGTATTGCTCTAGGTTATTTCCAATATCGTTTACGCATTAGTTTACGGTTAAGAACAAAATCGAACTGTGTCTATTGAACAAATAAATTCAAAGGGGTTAATTTTCTTTGGGCAGTTATTGATGTCCGTAGAACTATACGGAGCAATTGGCTGTTAGTTTACCTTTGGCTTCATATATAAAGGTGTTGATTTAAACTTACTACTAAAAGCCTCTTGGAATTTACAACCAGCTAAGGTATTCCACAAATCACTAAGGCGTCAACTGTTGGGCCCTTCTCCTGCAGCTCTCGACTAATCCGAAATGTTCTAGAAGACTTCAAATATGATAGTTTCTTCAATAACGATCCGTAAAAGTAACATTAGTTGCCCGTGAGTTTATACTTACCTGGACATTTTGAATGACATAAGAGATTTGGTTGGACTCCTGAGATACTCAATTATAGGCAAATACAGCAGTTCTTCTTGGTGCCCCAGTGTTCCTATATAGTCGGTTGTAGCTACTCCAATCACTGGTTATACAACATTCAGTTAAACATTTTTACTTTATTTTCAAGGCTGTTTTTCGTATAGTGATTATACGTTTACAGAGTTATTACACAGGTGAAGTAAAATAGACAAGGATTTATTACTCTGTTAACATCATCCTGACGCATGACCTTCAAAAACCCCGTCATCAATCATCTTTCTACCATCAATCAATCAATCAGTCAATCAGTCGCCACCAGCTTCACTGTTTTTGTCTTCCCACAGGATCCTGAGAAACAAAGCTCTTTATTTCAGACACGGCAGCCCTATTCAATTTCAGATTATTCCCTCTTTTTTTAGTGTATAACATTGACTATGTTGTTTTTTTGGGGGTTGTTTTGGGGTTGTTGTTTTTTGGGGGTTTTTTGCAGTTGTTAGGCTACAACTTTTTTATCTGACTTAAGCTGCGTAATGTCGTTTATAAACTCGCCTCACTTTAGTAAGCTTTTATGGTTTTTCAAGATACTATTGCTAAGCTAACTTTTTCTATCATAAAAAGCTTTAATACCATCTATAGTCATATGGAACTCTTTAAAATATGCAGCGCAAAGTTTAATGGAAAATAATAACCTATATTGTAATCGAAAAGGAAATAATAATTAACATAAAAGAAGTTTTTATGTATTGCATATATTGCTTTTCCTACAAGCTCTCACAGAGTTTCTTTTGTTCCTTCTCACTTTCCAGACGAGCTCTTGGCTGAGAAGGAGAAATACAAGGCGATCAGCGAGGAAGTCGACCAGACATTCGCCGAATTGGCTGGTTATTAAGGCATCAACCCCACTTAATACTTATACATCTCATTCTGAACGTTTCCACAAACAGAACTGTAGGGGGGTAGATTATCACAGGACGAGATTTTATTTGTCCGGTCTGTCTATGGGGGTTTCGCATTGTTTCCAAGGCAACCCTCTTGGTAGTGACCATTTCATTGAGCAAACGTCATGTAGAGGGCGCTAGTGTCAGAGTGGATATGACGTCATCAAATGATGTGGAGACAATACTGATCTTTACCTCCAAAACCTCTAAAAAAGGTCTTTTTACAGAATACCCAACAATTTATTTTTGTTATGTTATTACCCTTTGAACCTCCCTACAATCTCTAGTGTGATGCCCGGTATGAAAGAAGAAGACACCAGCCTCGACACTCTGACCTAGCGCCCCCTACCGGCCCCAGCTTTACCCATCTTTGGTATTTTTCCTTTCCCCCCCGATCAATTTTGTTTTGGAAATATCAAAAATGGTGGAGTTATCGAGCAACTATTATATTTCTATTCACGGATGGACCAGCGCGCCCCTGGATATGTACTGTTCATTTTGGGCCGAATTGACAAGCGAGGCAATATCCAGCTTTAAAAATTGTTTTAATATCGTTTTAATTTTTTTTTAAATCCTTTATGTAGGGTATGTGTTGTGAGAGAAACGAAAATGGAAAATAAAAGAAATAAAAACAAAAAAGAAATAAGAATAAATGCAGACTTTTTACGGATGTATACAATTATTTCTATATAAACTCTTTGACACTATAGCTTGTCTCAAACTATTCGCAGGTCAGATTGTTATTCGATTGAATAGCCTATGTATGTAAAATACAATGTGTGACCAATTGGAACCGCTATGGAATTTGATAAGAATAGTAAAAATATAGTTATCTTTCTAGCCAATCAGCGCCTAAATAGGGTGAAAGAAGTGTGACGTCATGTGTCGTCACATCATGTGTGAGAATCTGACATTCACCGAACTAATCATATTCTAGCTAATGATGTTGAATGTTATAGAAACTATGGGTTGATTTTTTCGTTTTATTTCGAAACGGTATGAGTCTTCCGTGTGTAATATATATAGTATAGGCCTGGATATTGCCTTTCTGTTTTAATCTGAAATAAACGTTTCTTTTGACTGAATCGTCTTAATTGTGTTACTTTGTACTATGAATTGGGCCACTTGTTTTGACATCATACTCTATCCGTGCGATAGCTTCAATTGTTATTTAGAAAAGCTTCTAATCATCGGATACTTGTGTGACATGTTCGATTCGTTTTCAGAAAAAAAACTTCTAATCATCAGACACCTGTGCGATATGTTCGATTCTTATTCAGAAAAGGTTCTAATCATCCGAGACCTGTGCGATATGTTCGATTCATATTCAGAGAAGGTTCTAATCATCCGAGACCTGTGCGATATGTTCGATTCATATTCAGAAAAGGTTCTAATCATCCGAGGCCTGTACGATATGTTCGATTCTTATTCAGAAAAGTTCTAATCATCCGAGGCCCGTGTGCGATATGTTCGATTCATATTCAGCAAAGGTTCTAATCATGAATAGGCCTACCTGTATGGACAACTACATTTTTTTTAGAAAGGCGCAGTGGGAAAGTCATTTTTGATTTATTAATGAAATTGCAAAAAAACATTCAGATTTGTCTGGCGACAAAGGCTGTTTTCCGGATTTGAGCTATGTACATTCCCAGACCCATTAGGCCTAAGGTCTTGCTGGTCCCCTGACTCTTATCGTTATTGCACCTCGAGATATAAACCGTGAACAATGCCATCTTATTTTTCTGTTGTCATTTACTGATGTTGCAATTTTTTTAGAAACAATAATTGGATTCTCACCACATACACATATTTATAATCCTGAGTATTCTAGCACTCTAAAAACATATACATATATATGGTACAGATTTATATTCTTCTGCATAAGAGACTAAATACACTGGGTGTTCCGAGAATCGGCCAAGGGGTACAGCAAGAGCGTAAAGCTTTATTTGGGCTCGTTACTTGAGTTGACCACCACAGCAAATTCGTGATTTCTGGTCTATGGAATAGATGCCTTGGTTAAATAAGATAAACTTTAAAGTAGAAATATTTAAGTGTGTATAGCTTATATCTATATTGTTTGGATTGCGCTATGCAAATGTTATTGCAAATGACGGAATGGTATCGGAAATGTAGGCTAACCGTAACAACTTTTACTCATTTAATAATAATGTATTCAGTGTAAAGTGCATAAAGCTGTTTTTAATGTATAGAAGGGTACGTTTTACGATATATAGGCGTATTTATTTACAATATACTAAAGGTAACATTTCTTTAGGAAAAGCACCGTAAAGTCCGTTAGGATTATTACGGTGCAGAAGCAAGTGTATATGGACTTGGTACGGGAGATCGTGTGATATGTGCTTCGTTAACTGTGTCAATGTCTAATGAACCGTGTCTCATAGTGCAACAAATACTAGAGATGATAACTTTATGGGAGGTAGAAACAAATAACGACAGGCATGTTGTGGTTAATGAGAAAAGTAATTATCTACAGATGTCTCGTTTACACGGTCTACTTATATACTTAGAAAAAAACAATCAAGAGACTCGTTAATTACCGTATATCACGTAGAATAGTCCCATTTGACTTATCGATTGGTGTTCGACGCCGCATTCAAGGGTATTTCACTTATGTAAGGCTAGTATATAGTACCGGTACCAAAGAGTGTACAGCAACACAACCTTTATGCGAATATATCTTGTTACGGATGTGTGCGACTTCATGTGAGTGAAATAGCCTTTAGTACAGCGTCAAGTACAAATCAGACATACAAGTGGAGACACCAAGAACTTAGAACGTATATATTTTTCAGAAAGCTAACCGGGCATTGACTTTATCAACATATAGACACACTATAACACCACACCGCTACCTTGATTCGAACCCGTGTAGTTCTACAGAGAGTCTATTCGGAACGAGTACTAGGCTACTACCGGATGGCCCATGCTTCATTTTGTTTGACAGATTACCCCAAAACTTCAGAAAAAATCTAAAACCTTGCATGGTTCCAGTATATATATTTATTGTAGAAAAATACAATTTGATTGCCTCGACCAGGATTTGATCGAACTCGAGTCTCTGGTATAAATATTAAAGGAATGACTGAGTAGGGGCTCTGTAATAACACACTTAAGTAGATACAGATCCGGTTTGACAATCAGCTATATAGGATAGTGCATGGGTTATCCTGTTCTCTGGTACAAGCCTAACTGCCTATTCTACATACAATAGGCTTACATTTGGGATAGGTAATAGTGTAGGTATATAGTAAGAGAAACACAGTACGTGAGGTGAGAGCGACAGGCCTGTAAAGACTTAGTTGTATACAGAGTTAGCTATTTTCGGCGCCCTTCCTTAACTACTCTGAATACAAGTGATTCGGCTCGCCGGGTCTCATCACCAAATAAGGCGTCCTCGAGCAGCTTGTACCCCTCAGCAGTGATACTGATATGTCATATAACCTCAGACTTACGTACCACAAGATGTAGAAATCGGACGAGGTGAATGAAAGGATAATTATTCTTTCGACCAATTCATATACTGCATGTATACAGAAATGATTCTAACCCCTGTATATGCTCGCGTACTATAAGGTGTAGAAATCCCCGGACATGAATGGCAGGATATTCTTTCAACTCATTCATATAGTGTATATACATAAATTAGAACAGTGTATTTCAGCGTTCAGTACGGGTGGTAGGAAGAAACTTCCTTGAACTGTCCCGGTTTTCTCGAAGGGGCAACGAAGTCTAGCTATTTTGTGCATTGTAAATGTGCACTCTTGGTCGTCTTAGTGCACGCATGTCCTTTACCCGTTAAGGCCTGCGGCCGTGGTTTATCGGTTTGTTTGTTTGTTTGATTGGGGTTTAACGTCATACTCAAGGGTTTTTCACTTGTATGGCGACGGACTGTCCACTTCACATTGCTCCTTGAGTTATTATGGTGGAAAACCGGGAGGAAACCTCGTAAAAGCCACCCTGGCGATTGTCGGAGCCATAACGTCTGACTCACTCATATACCATATACCTGAGGTTCCTGACGGACTTGATCCTGTGAACGGTACATCGAAGTAGGATCGGAGAGCGCGCTCGCGAAATAATGTTTAATGATTTAATTGTCGTGTGACATTTTGTGAAAGTGGCCACTGGCAAAAATATTTGTCATAAAAATTTAAAAAAACAACAAAAAAAATCAGCGTTTCGGTGTTTTTTTTTTTTTTTTTTTACAATTAGACCAAAATCATATCTAATTGGTTCTCCGGTATAACCCTACTTTGTCGCTGTGACCCATAAAGCGATCAATCGACTATACCTCACGGCCACTGACAAGATTCTCGGTACTGGGGCTTAGCCGTGAAAGATGGGTGTATGAAAAGGCCCTATGTATCAAATCGTATACATTTTGTTCTCCGGAATCTTATTTACCAGCATAGTATTCTCCAGCTTAAATAAACCGTACATATATCAAACGGCTTTGAAATACGCACGTTTAGTTAAGGTGTACAGTATCATCAATATGATCTGAACCCACAACGTAATACAAACTGTGAAATATCTACCGACAAAGACCATGTTTATGAAATGATTTGAAAACATGCATGCCATAATTGCGTCGATCGTTTGACGTCCCGGATTATGTGCGCAGTACATTCCGGTGAAGATTTCCGAGTGATAAATAAACTATTGGGGGGCGAATTTAGACCTAGTTTCAACCAGAGTAGCGCTAGAATACTCACACACTTTTTTTACCTGTAAAATTCATCGAAAGACACTTTTTAAGTAAAGAAATATTTAAATAAAAAATGCACAGTACGGGCAGAAAAGGTTCATCTTTGCTTAGCACTGGAGAAAGATTAGCCTTTTAACATTATCAAAACCCTTCTCATGTTATAGTTGTGCTAGTGTCAATTATTGCTGGAATACACCGCCGTCATTTAAATGAAATACCATATGAAGCATGGAGTAAAACACAAATCAATTAATCGATCGATCAATCAATCAATCAATCAGAAAACAGTGATATGGCACCATTTGTACTTATCGCAAAAAGTCTCAGCAATGGGAAGTATGATTTGTAAAAGTTGGCGGACTATGTTTGTGTCGACATCCTGATCGAGGATCTTATCGTGATACCTTCGTTTTGAGTGCAAAAATCCGACCAAAGAAACAAAGTCTGGTGTTTAGAGCATAGTTACAATTCTATTGACGGATTGTCCACTTTAACTGTTCCTTGTCTTATTTCTAAGGAAAACCAAAATGAAACATCGTAAAAACCGCTCCTGCGATTGCCGGTGCCACATCTTGTGACTCACTCATATACCTGAGGGGCGACAGACGGACTCGATCCTGAACGGCAAATCGAAGTAGGCACAGAAAGCGCGTGAAGTGATAGTCAACAACTACGAAATAAAAGACTAACATATGGCGGGACACATTGTTGAGCAGAGTGTGCACCAAAAATAACAGTACGTCTCTCCATTGATATATTTTATTGTACACAAAGATGATTTTGCTTGTCTCCACCACGATTCGAACTCGTGTCTGACTCTATCCATAGAGATATATATGCAGAAGTCCTATATGTTATACGATGACGGAAGAGCACTAGGGCCAAGCACATGATAAATGAGGTTTCACAGAAACTATGCTTACATATCTCGAAATCACGATATAGGTCCCTGATTGAATTGTAGTTGGGTAATAAAAACTATAAATTTCCTGCTTTTTTTATTGAATTTTCGTTATTGTACTTTGACAGTTGAGATCTCAGAATACTGAATCGAATTTTGACTTATGTCGGCCACCTAATTCAAAATTCTTCTAAGTGTCTTTCAATTTTATTCATTCAAAATTTCGAGTTACGTGGCCTAAGTTGAGATTTCGGGTAAATAAATCTTTAGACACAATTTTCGAGAAAAAAGAAATGAATACACAACCAACATCGAGTGCAATCCAGTCCCGATACAGCTTTACGATAAATTCCCAGAGTTTGACTCAGTAGTCCAGAATTCTACTTTAGTACATCTACAGCAACTGGTCATTTTTGGCTTGCTTGGTTTCTATGCTTTCATAAGAAGGCTATTGTTCTATATTGTGTACCTTGTGTTCCTACACTTTAAGAAATACTTTATTAAATATAACAAAGTATTTTGTTGTATGTTTAGCGACGATGGGATGGGGATAATGTTAAGTCTTCACGGTTTACGATTTAGTAAGTCGTAATAATGGGTTAGCTATCATTCTCCTTATTAACAAAGTACTTTGTTAAAAGCGGCTAACAAAGTGCTCTTTGTTAAAATTTAAACAAAGTACTTTGTGTAGTGTAAGACGTACTTTGTAAAACTAGACCAGGTACATTGTTGTACTACACAAAGTACTTTGTTACACTACACAAAGTACTTGTTACACTACACAAGGTACTTTGTTACACTACACAAAGTACTTTGTTACACTACACAAAGTACTTTATCAAAATTTTAACAAAAGTGCACTATGTTAGCCGCTTTTAACAAAGTACTTTGTTAATAAGGAGATAACTAACCCATTATTACGACTTACTAAACCGTAAACCGTGAAGACTTAACAATATCCCCATTTCACAATTAACGAGGTAGCTATCTGCACTTTCAGGCTTCCGTAATATCCCACAGGGGTAATAATCTTGTATAATTGGGGTTTAACGTCATACGCAAGGGTATTTCATTTATATGAGGACTACAAGGACTATTTTAGCTTAACATCATCTTTTTAAACAATAAGCAGTTAAACGATGGAACGGAAAGAAATTGTATTGCATTATTTGTGCAAAGCTCAAAATTGTATCCTTTCCCTTTTTATGAGGTGCCGGTATATGTATCGCAGTTAATTCGCGGTCTATACTACAGCCGTGAAGTCGCGGACTGTGATCGGCAAGTGGTCAAGGGGGGACTACTCTCATCGACAAATTTATAGGAGCTCTTTTGTAATGTGGGGAAGTTTTGTTGCCTAGTCAAGTGATGAAGTGTGTACAGAGGACGAGATGGACTTAGTAAATTAAAGTTTATTGGTTAATAATTAAGTATGTCCAAAATTCCCATGAACGAGGTGGGGAAAACAGAAGAGGAGGAAGAGCTGCAAACTCTGAGAGAAACAGTTTATGGTACAAACTTGAGTAGAACATCTGAAACGTTAAATGAATACAATTAATTAGGCCTAAATAATAATTTTTTTATTTCAACACACGCTCATAAACCTAATAACATGTTCCCAGTGAATCGAAAGTAGGATTAGAAAGCACACATAAGCCACTGCCTAAAGAAGTACACTCTGTCACGTCTGTGTGAAACATAACTATCTTTGCTCAGTACGGAATTTTTACAAATTCTTTAAACAGCGCGAACTTTCTTGCTAAGGGCAGTTTGTTTGAAGACT
>JAVFBW010104041.1:0-16498 GCA_034783835.1 Mopalia ciliata
AGAAGACATTTTAGGGACAAGATTTTGATATTCCTGTAAAAGGAGACTAGCAAACTGGGTGCTTGGCTGGTCATATTCAAAATATATATATATACTTACATTACCTTTCTACAGTGGGCGTATGGAGACATTTGAGCTAGTTATATCAGTTTAAAGAATTTGTTATATGAAGCCGTCATTTCTTTTTTCAAGTGCTTTCCTGAAATCGAATGTAGCGACTTGACCTATCAGTAATGTCACAGGAAGCTGTATTATGTGTGTCATTACGGTGGCCGTTTAAAGTCATCTGCAATATAACATAACTTGGACAAATATATAGGAAACATATATACGCCCACAGCATATAGGCCAACAAATTTCTTACTCGTCATCTGAGCTCCTAGACTTAAAAGTAAAACTAAGAGTATATATGTAATATTACGGGAATATTGCAAAACATTCGTATATGTCTAAATAAGGTTAGCACTTAGCATTACAACTGCTTAACAAATTGCATATTAAAACTATCTGCATACCCTTAAAATAAAAATAAAAAATAAACAAGCAAACAAAAACGCAAATATGCATTCAATGTACTTCAACACATATGTATTTGTAAGTTTATGAATGAAAACATCTTCTATATATGCCTTTTTTCAGATTTCGGGATCGATCCCAGGTGTTGGCGTTTTCTTTTCTCTTATCAATACAAATTTATAAAATGGAGGCAAGCATTTTTTCTTCATTCTCCAAACAGTTTTATAACAATATATAATAGTAGAAGACTCGATGTACGGCCACTTCCTCGTCACTGACGCTCTTTTTACCATGCAGCCGTCGACCAACACCCGTAGCTCAGTCTAGCCGCGAGGTACGGGAACTGGTCGATCTATGGTTAAACGAGCTTTCACTAAAGTAACGCGTCGAACCTTTTTATGATTTCAAACTTAGTAGACCAGTATATAGATTCCTCTGTTCTTGCTATACGAACAGAACTGGATTTGCTATAGTCATGTAGTACGATTATTGCTATATTTATGATAAAGGATATACTCATAAAACTATATGTAACCGATCTGACAAAAACTCAGCCCAAATCAACTGGAGAATTTTTCTTTTGTTATTTTGTAAGTCAACGCTCCCTTTTCTCTCAATGAGATATAACGATGATGATATTTTTTTCATTATGTTTAGTATGTATAATTACATGCAAACCGAATGTATACTGTACTGGACCGATTATATAGTGACAGATGTCACTGCTTCGACATGTAATAATCTTTTGACCTCTGTACATTCCAAATGTAAGATATTGCAAGCTGATTTGATTTGAGCTTATTTTATACATAAAAGCCGATATGGATCATATGCTATGTAGACATAAACATCATACTCACCTATCTATTATTTATAACCATCTTGTACATTGACTAAATAATTCTCGACGTACGTTAAAAAAGAAAGAGTTAAGTTTAAAACATGTTTCTAAATGCGCTGGAGAAACTTGTTAATGTCAACTTGGCCGATGATGTTTAAAAATGCAGGAATATTTAGGTTATTGTAGTATGTTTAAGAGTATGCCTATATATCGTCATCTTTCTAAGGTAAGGGTCAAAATACAGGACTTACACCTTTTCACCCTTACCCCAATTGGCTTCAGAAAGGAGGCTAACATTTCATTGGGCTTTTTTAGAAACATGCAACCAATCAATCAGAGAGACGTTTTCATGTCCCGTCTGTCGACAACAATCAGAGTGGTATAGCTGTCAATAACAATTAAATTGGACTTAGTTCGTGTGTACGTGAACATTGACGGCTACCACAAGGCGGAATGGGACTTTACAGAGACAGGTCTACAGTTACACGTTCGGTAGGGCATGCAACCGTGGCTTCGTTGATCCCAAATGACACAGACCAGTGCGTTTGGTCATGCCATCTCTGGCTAACGTGATTTGTGTGGAATTACCTCAAATTTGTCGTTCAACACCCATTTCTTTTTGTGGCGCCTCTATGGATCAATCCACGGACCATTGCAACCTCGTAAATGTCCACAATTCAACTTGACATAGGAGGACATTGGCTTTTTGGAAATCACCAACCATTTTTAGTTTCTACGTTGTTTCTACTACCTTTATAAAAACTATTAAAGTGGCGGTGTCTTTAGTACAAAACAAAGCACCAATCAAACGTTATTTTATTTTGTTTGGTTGCCTTGATTTATAACACCAGAAAACCACCAAGCAGACTTCTGATTACACTGGTGGGGTTTTATGACCGACAAGACTATATAGATTAAATGACTTACTAAACCAATCAAAAACAACCAAGAAACAACTATAGACGCAACAAAGAACAAGAGAGGGCATTCAAATAAAGACTCTACACCAGCCCCATCTTCCCAAGGCAAGCCCGAGATCTCCACAATATTATATCATAGAATACAGTGTTGACTAGTTTCACGACAAGACACACCTTGAATAGAGAATTTGCAACAGACCAGGGGTCCATTTCACAAAGTGATCTTAGCTTACGTCGAACGTAACTGTCACGACAACGCTATGTCTTCAACACTGGGAATTACGTTTAACTTAAGCCATTATCGTTTTGTGAAACGGATTTCAGACAGCAGTGTTCTTCGTGCACCAGGAAGCTCCATCCAACCGCTCACAAGATCATATCAAGCCAACATTGTTTAATATCTAACACGCAGGGAAGACGGTTTGATTGTTATTTTTACATCCTGCATTGGTTTTTATTCCACCCATACCATGATTGTGTTTGTTTGATCGGGAGTTATTGTACTCAATGATATTTCACTTATATCACGACGGATTGTTCGGTTGGACATTTAACAGTGCAGACTGTGCCTCGTAAAAATTACCCCCGCGATTGGAGGATCCACATCGGGGGACACTCATAGGCTATACCTGAAGGTCGACAGACGGACTAGATCCCGTGAACAACAATCACCCTTGAATCTAAAGGCAACAAATAATACGAAGAAAGACAGGACAACCCTAAGACAAGAGTAATTGGGCAACAGGAAGCCAATCTGAGAACACCAGGGTTACAGCAAGTTCTCTCCCAACTGCACGCCTCAGACAATAAACTTTGGTTTAGAGGCCCAAACGGCTTGCGTTTCCTAATAATTTCAGCTAGTTGTGTTCATTGTTATACAATTGCACATTCTGCACAGGCTGATAGAACAATTTTAGCGAATAGTTCTAGTTCCCGTCTGGTATAGTATATATAACCAGAAGTCTATCAAGCAGGGGCCAGTTGCTCGAATGACGGACGATTAGCCACTAAAACCAAATTAAACTGCTAACACTGGTTAGAGATAGACTTTCAACAGGTCGTGGCATTATATAATAGTGGATTAAATTTAATAGCACTTCGAGCAACAGAGTCCTGTAACCGGTTGCTAGAAAGACGATTAGCCGCTAACACTAGGGGCCGGTTGCTCAAAACACTATTAAATTGAATCAATTATTAGATGACGTCACGTCATGTTGTAGGTCTATCTCTAACGTGGTATTAACGATTTAATCTGGTGTTAGCGACTAATACGCTTTCAAGCAACTGGCCTCTGATCAAATGGCTAACGCCGGTTTAGAGATAGACCATCAACATGGAGGATTTCGTTCGTTTCGCTTTATGGGTAAAATATAAGGTTGAAAAGCGGTAGAAGCATAAATCCAGACCCAATTCATATCCTTCGAGATTTCTCTTTGACTCGCTGGGGGGAGCTTTTTCAACAATCTACGCTGGCCTGGTCACAATGCCGTTGAGACTGGGTAATGGCTGGTTTCATACTTCTGCTTGATAGACTTCTGATATAACCCAACTTGCATTTCACCAAGTACTACTTATAGCTATGACGCATATATTAAAGACAAAATCAATCTAATTTTTGGAATTTTTATGTATGAAATTATCAGTAAAAGTACAAACATGGCTACATTTCTTCGGGAAACCAACAAAAATATTTCCCGAATCTGCTTAAAATCGAATACAAAGTTAATTTGGTTAGACAAATCAAAAATTATTTACATATATCTGATGAATAATTACGATTTACAAACTATTCCTTTTTTTGTTGTAGTTTTGTACACTTATTAGAATAATTTTTAAAAATTAGTTTAAGCTAATGTATTTGGTGATAAAGAATAGAGGATAGATCAGGAGACATGCAGGAGAAAGAAAGAAATATAAAAACTGGTAGCTACAATAACTTGGCCTTCGTGTGTACAAGAGACAATACCAGAGAGTTAGAACAAAAATTAACGGAAGGATACAGAAAATTTATTTTTCGTTTCTGCAGATATCTGACCAAAAATACGCACCATAGTCAATGAGTGGCTCCAAATATCGGACTATATTCAAATGATTTGTAGAATGGCTAACTATTCAAACCTTATCACTTAGAGAAAAAAGTCATATTCAAACTTAGATGAAAATAATTAAGTAATCAGGTAAAATATGATGAATGAATAGACCATGATGGCTCACAATACCTTCCCATACAAAAATTCAGTATACCGAGTTACCGACGTAATGTTATGAATTACAAAGACGTTCACAAAGCTTGCAGTGCGTATGATTGGGTTTTAAGTACTCTAGTACAACATTAAGTCCAGTTTAAGGTCACCTGAATGGCCGTCTTCAGATCTTTTGTTACGTATCATTGATTACATTCAAGTAGGAAGGTAATTTTTGTTCATTATAAACTGATTAATACATCAATAACTGATCAGTTTTACGAACATATTCTGACAAATACAATCTCGAGAAAGAAGAAAAAAAAAAAAAAATCACCAGATATGCTTCTTAAGCCAGTTGGCATATTTCTGACAATTTTCAATTCCAACAACAGCAAAATAAACGATATTTTAATCTTAACATGTTGCTATATTTAATTTTGTCATGTCCGTATATACATGATAACATTATAAAAAAAACATTATATAAAGTATACAATATATCTAGCTATAAAACGTCACACAATGTGGTATATAAAAATAATGGCCTTTCACATTTTTCTACCTGGAGCCAGGCTGGAGGAGGAAATGTTAAGGCAGATCAACCAACATGGGAAATGTACCAGTCCAGGCATACAGTATTCGCAATGTACTAGCCACACAACCGTCTATAGTCCTTGATTGACAAAGGCTGAACAAATCAAATGCACTTAAAAAATTCAGTTTAATATAAAAAAAAAATTAAAAAAATTGCTGTAAGACCGTTACAATACTGAGAAATCGAAAAAGAAAAACAGTACCAAAAAAGATAATGCCAAAAACAAAAGTTAAATGCTTAGTAATGTGTTGTGTCCTCAATTTGATTACATCTTATAGGGCATAAAAAAAGTGACATGCATGTAAAATATTTTAACGCTTAAATGCATGACTGGTTTGAGATTCCAAGGTTTTTGTTGAACACAAAATGGATAATTGCAATGGTATTTAATACGAAATTTAAACAGCTGTGTTGAAAGGCCAATCTTTGCTGATGTAAATTTATGAAGATTGATTAAGTCAAAAGGCGCTTTGAAAAAAATATAAATTTTCAAAAAACAAATCTGGAAACACCACACAAAGAAAAACTTGGTTTATCCAAAAACATTGAAGCATTTTTATCTGTATAAGGTTTCAAATTTGCGAATAATTGGCATCCACTAGCACTTACCTTCAAATTGAGTACAAATTACGAGAGAGATAATCCAGTTAAACATTAAAATAAAATGGTTTCAAAGAATGACAAAATCATGGTTGTGGGGCTTTTAACTGATAAAAATGGAAATGGCTGCATAATGTTTGTGCAATTTAATCTGATCACAGCTAGACACAACAGTAGGTAAAAATCTTCACAATATAATGTATTTAATCTAAAAAGTATTGGCCTCCGGTTTATCAGCACTTAAAATCCTCACAAAACTACAATAATAATAAAAAAATGATTAACCAAACATGTAATTTATGGTTAATATTTTGTGAAATGAAAATGGTTCTTGAATAAGGCACCGGACATTTTGTATCAATGATTTTACTAATGAGAATCAGATTACAATATACTATGAAAAGGCGGAGACAATTTCTTTCTCTTAAAAAAAAAAAAAAACAAATTTAGAGAAAGGCACATTTATAAGTTTTAACTAACAAAGCACCACAATTCATTTCATTCACTTTACACTCATCCAACAAAACATCAGAGTTAAAATCAAAAAAACATTAAAGAAACAACTACATTGGAATTAAATATTCCAGATGAACTCATAACAATAAGAATTAAAACAAAATGGCAAAACAGATTAAAACTCAACTTATGCTAAAGATTGTGATAAAATATCATCCCTGCACAACATCTGGGCTTGAAAGTGAGAAGACAACTCCCAACCGGAGTTGCCATGGTAACACAGGTGAATAACCAAATGTATGATCAATTTATTTAGCATATAAAACCGTAAAAAAAATTGATGTCTGAGTGTCCTATATAATTGGGACACAATGTTTATTGTTATAGACAAAGATGAGCAGAGGACGCAGCATTTCTCCATGGTTACAGTCGTATATGCGTAAACGTCCAATAATATGCAAGGCAGAACACAACCAATCAGACTCCAGGGTACATCGGAGCTCTACTCGTCATCCTTATCTTTCTGTGGATTGATGTCACAAGCTTCAAATAGTTCTTCTGGTGTGTATCCAAGAAGGCTTTGGAGGTCACAGACAAATCGGTAGACGTAGCGTTTTCCTGCTGTCTTATGAATGATGTTCTTGTCATAGTAATAGCGAAGACCTCGACTCAGCTTTTCATAGTTCATCTTGGGTTTGTTTTTACGGATTCCCCATCGTCTTGCAACCTCATCCGGGTCAGAAAGTTTAAACTCCCAGCCATCCCCAGTCCAACTGATGAAATGTTGACAAGTTTTGTCGGTCAGTAACTCTAGCAAAAACTGCCACAGTTGAATTGGCCCACTCCCTGAAATTATAATAAGTACATCGTTAAAATATTGCATAATTTTTTTAACCGGAAATAAATCGCTGAAATAGTTACCACAAAAGTTTAATGAGCAAAATTTGGGAAACCAAAATCTCTAGTGTTTAAAATTACCATCTGTAGAAAATATCTGACTAATATTAACAAATTAACATTAAAGAGATATGTCCAATGAGTATCATTAATGGATTTGAGTAGTTGGCTGCTCCAAGCCTCTCCACTCTTAAGAGCATATCACATTAATTAGTCTTATTTTGGGTAATAAAGCACCAGCTGACCTATATCCGAGTTAATAGTTACATGAAGAACGTACTGAGTGACACAAAACTCAATCAGTCTGCACCGACACATGTGTTAACGTTGAGAAGTGTTACACTGAACTCCAGAGCTATTAAATCTTTGCAATTCTCTCTATCTAACTTAGAATACATTAAACCCTTATAAACAATCTTATCTGGAACTAATTCAGCACAAGAAATTAACATATGTCATTTCACAAAATCGTGTAGGTTAAGAGTTTTAAAAGATACCACCCAGAATACAAATAAATGCACTGTACAAAAAGGGGTATATAACTTACCAGAATAGCCAGCTAGAGCTGCAGCTTGGATCACGGGCTTCCCATCAGGCCCTGCTATAGCTTCGAGACAACCTGGCTGAAGGCCTCGGAATCCACCGTGCCCAAGACTTGCCCGAAGAGCGTTGTCATGCCAGCTGTCTGATATTTCTTGTCCACCGTACTCCTGGGTGGACCAGGGGCACTCAGTCTTGATGGTGGGCACAGTGTGGTAGGTTTGCTCATAGTACTCAGCTGCTGGGGACTCCGGCATGTATTGGCCTGGAAGTATCAAGACACATTTGTTAACATTGTAATATCACATATCCAAGATTATACATTAAAACCCAAAACAAAAGCTGTTTATTAGGTTTTTAACAATATGCTAATATCCTTGGAGAAAATAACTATAAACTCCTATTCCTATGTTTAGGAGATTTTGTAAATGTGATAGAAACACCAAATGATTCAAAGTTACATCAATTTCTGAGTTTGTTTGAATGATTTTACTGGAGGTAATTTCACTTGGAGACAGGCCCTGGGCATGCCAGCCCGATGGATGAAGGAAACCACCTTTGATGTCAGACAATGACAAGACAGGACAATTACAGAAAGTAAAACCACAGATCACCTTCACGATGACAAAGTTTTGGCATTGATTCCAGCAACAGATAGACGGCAAATACAATCTATTCTAACATTTTTGCATGGAAATAATATGTACAGAATAAAACTGAATTTGATGTTTGTGTTATTTTTGTACCATTATGGAGATACTATAGTGTAAACTTACCTCTGCAGATGGGTTTTCCTGGAATGTGTGGTCGATATTTCTGTTCGGGAACAAGGGGATAGAAGTCACTGTAGTCATGGTAACCGTTATGCTGGGAACCCTCCAGACTCTGGTAGTCTGAAGTGTCATCGTAACCATTAGCCATAAGGTTCTCACCGCTCATGTCATTTAATGTTTGCAGAGACTCTGTGATTGCATAAGAACCTGAAACACATAAACAAATAATAGATGAAGAACCTTCAAACAGACATATCCCCGGCTTTTCAAAGAAATGGGAAAAATCACTTGATGAAACCTGTCAGCGGCTCATTGACCAGCGGGTTTTGAATCATGTAGAAGTTACATTATATCTTCCGCTGTAGTCAAAAATAATTAATCTATCCTAAGTTTTGAAGATGTGGAGGCCTGATTTTACTCAACTAGACTTTACCCATACCGGTAGACCAGAAAATGCAGAATTATTTTATTTTTTGAATTGGGTAAAGGGCCATTCTAAAAGTATTTGCTGATATGTCGATGGGACTGACTAATGGGTAAAGGAAACCACCCTTGTCATCACGGACAAGACAATTATAGGCTAAATGCCAAGAAAGATCTCCTTTCTCTTGCCCGTTAGCTTGGAGAACACCAGGGCAACAGGACGATCATTCTTAACTAAACCACAAAGAAAACTCTACAGTTCTGATAGCAAACAACTCAATTAAATTTAGAGGTTTTTTCAAGTAAAGTTAAAATGATCAAAATTATAAGCTGAGAAAACTTACCATCCATGTAATGTGGGTTGTGAGGAACATGTCCCATAGACTGCTCGTGTCCATATCCTGTTAAATAAAAGTGGATAATAATAAAAAACCTTTATCAATCACAATACATGTTCTTTGTTAAGTTGATCCACTGAGCAGCTTAATGTATCAAATGTAACAGTTTATTGATTAGTGTTTTACACCACATTCAGGAGGTATTTAAAAACTACAAAGAGACACATTCTGACGTTTTCGATATTTCAATCCCATCACAACATGACCAAATTAAAGTTGAAATAACCAGAAGATAAAAATGTGTCTTAATGTACTGCTTACACATTATCTCCCTCCCTAAATTCTACCCCAAAAAGTAGATGAAAGAACCGCCAGAAAATAGATTTTATATATATTTGTGAACAGAGTTTAATAGAACTGTCCTTCCAGGTAAGCTTGATCGTTACCATTTACGTTTGCAAATAAATCATGCATGATGTTTACTATATTTAAGTTTTATATTTAAGACAGATTGTCTTTGTGTTGTCCATTTGCTTTGAGAGCACCAAAAAACTGAAGCTCCCTCAAACTGCCAGCACTTTATAAAAAGAGACTAAAAAGTATTAAATGAGCAATGTTGCATACCTTGAGACAAGAGGCCATCGTTGAACTCGGGCATACAAACAGGTTCACTGTAATTAGGTGGAGCATTGCAGAGGGAAGCACGTTCCTGGGCAGCATCTGGTAAAAAACAAAAACTTGTGGCTTAAACAAGGTACGACACAACAGACAATCTAATTGTCATTTAAAATTTATTTATGTTACCATGGAAATAAATAATAATTATCGAAATATAGGCTATTTTACCTAGAAATTAAAGAAAAAAAATATCAGAGGCAAATGATCAAGTTGATTTGTTTATTTAGTCCACCTTCATGTTCTGATTAAGTAATTTGGTTATTTCAAAAGAAGAAAACAGACATTAAAACCAATATTTAATAGTAGATCTAATCATTACTTTTGATATCGTCGAGTCTGGTAAAATTTTGACAACTATGGTGAAGCCTGTCTTACCTCTTTGAAGACAGTCCAAGTGTTCCCAAAGAATCTCTCCAATAAACGGTGGAGCCCTGTTAAGAAACTCTTCCTTGGTCAGCTTACATAGATCTTTTCCCTTCAAGGCAAAGTTGGCAACGATGACCCCTTCAAGACTGAACTCCTGAATTGCCCAGTTTAACCACTGGATCACATGACCTACCTCCCAGTGGACAGGATCTAAAAAGCAAAATTAATATATTTGAAATGGTTAAGTTTATATGAAAATAAATACTCTGAAACTGATAGCCTTCAGTGACAGACGGGCGAGTAACAGACACTATTCACCTTCACACTCAAATTTGATGAAGGCCCGGAAATTCTATTGTAGACATTAAAATAGTACACTATTGTCCCATGAAAGGCCCTCACTTAACAAAATTATTTGATTTGTTTTTTGTCATGACCCATGTAGTGCCAGGTATTTTCTACAACAAACAATCATGGGACAATTTTTTTTTTAAGTTGTAACCTTATTTTATGGAAATTAAATTGACTTGATTTGATTTGATTTGAGAGAGCAAGTAAAAGCTGACTCAACACCTCTGGGAAGGAGAGCCACAGCCAATAAACTTCTCTGTTTTCAGCAGGTGCTTTATTCTCCGTGCAGAGTAACCATTATCAATATAGGTTGTGTGCAATGCCTCTTTATTGGTGATATGATACTGTTTGCCTAGACAGTTCATTGTTCAATTCTTTTTCTGTTTACACCAATCAACATGAAAGTTATATTTAATAATTAAAGTGCCCGATCAAATGCACGTTTCAGGTGATCGTTATGGACAATAAAATTCAGGCAGCTCAAATATTGAAACTATTTATCAATAACAAGATTCTTAATACAGAGATTGTTCACAGCACAGTGCTTTTCCTAATGAAACTTTCAATTATATATTCATAGCACATATTGCTTATGTATCGGCAGCAGTCCCCAAAACATGCACAGAGTAAATTCTATCAGAACATGAAGATTACAGACAGAAATATAATGATGTAAGACAATATATTTAGCATAACACCACAGTACCGGGTAATAAAGCAAACATTTTTGTTTTTAGATTATTTAATATTCCGGTCCAGATCTGAAAAAGTCACCAATCTGTTATGGCTGAGGGATTATAGGATTATCTCTTATCATATAAATTGCTCTGCATGCTATCCATACATTTATCTAAGAGATAAAGAAATAATTGAGATATGTTTGGCCACAGTTAAACACGTGGCTACTTTTTTTTTGCTTAAATTATTCTGGAGATAAAAAAAAATAAAAAAATATTTTTAACTGGTCATCAGTGTTGAGATAACTGGAAACATTTACAGTTTTCTAGGGACACACAAAACTAGAGAATTCACAAATTTGTCAAATGCTTTACAGTTTTTCTTTTGTTATTCTGTCAGCAGTCAGTAGAGCTTGGACACGTGTCATAGGTTAAACCACCCTAGGCTTTCAATCAATAAACAATAAAGAGACAGGTGTGTTAGTCATGGATGCTCGTTAAGGCTTCTAAGGGGACAGGCGAGAAGGTAGAAGATGGATAAATGATAATTATTACCACAGACACAGGTAACTCTTAACAAGACATCAACTGAGACTACTTGTCTTACACAGGTGGTCATTATGGGGTTGTATGTGTTAAGGACTGATAGAGTAGGCCTACTACAAACTTGTTACCTGGGGTTAAAAAAAAAGTTTTATACAAAGACTGCTTTTGTTTTAGCTAGACTTTGGTCGTTATTGTTTTTATTGAAACGAATGATTAAACTTGTCATATATCTTACAGTTGTCACGGTAAGTTGACAGACATGAGAAATTAGGGTTGAACAATGGAAAAGACTTGTCAGTAATACAGGCGGGAGATTTTACCATGTGACTGTCACATTTTTTTCATGCACAATTCATGTCATTTCATAGCAAGTCGTAGACAGAAAAACGAAGTGGCTTAAGCAAAATCAGGTTCACTATGTGTCAAAGGTTCAGAGAAAATAACACATATACAGGTGGTCTGTGGACCCGTAGTGTAGTTTTTCCTTCAACTTTGCATCTATCTTTAATTTAGGTCATGAAAAAGTTATTTGTTGTTTCTAAATAAAGATGTCTAAGTCAATATCCAGTTTAAAGTTGAGTTTTGGTCTAATGATTCAAATATTTGACTGCATCAACCTTGTTTTGTTGGGTTTCTAATTTATATCAATATGCAAATGCATGTTATCAAAGGAAATTGACACCAATAAGATTGGTCCTTACAACACAAAATGCATCCCCTAGTTTCTATTGATCTATGGTTAATATACTAATATATTGATTCCAGGCTTACACAAAGTATCCAAATTTCATGTCTCATTCCAAAAGTATTAAACTGACCCAGATGATAAGATCAGACTACCTGATGGTTTTACCAGAGAAACATTATATTTGTATTTAAAACAAAAATCCAACTAAACACATATGTATCAAAGAATTTTAATTTTTTTTTATATAATTTATATCAACTAGAATTATACTATTTTTTAATTATTTATTAATGTGTCAGACAAAATAAAATCCTTGTGTGAGACACCAGAAACATTTTCCCATGGTTTATGTCTATGTTACCTGTATACATACAAAATACCTTGCTAATAATATATTTTAGACCCCAATATAATTATACTAATATCATATAATTAGACTGTTTCCACAATCAATATCTTTGGGAACATATCCCATAAAATAAAATATGTGCATAGATTTGACAAAGTTAGATTCATCATGTTGTGTTGATGGCCTGATGACCTCGATTGTATATTCAGGACTTTAGTTTGTTTGTATTGATTCAGTAGCTAATACAGTCTTTTCTCCCTTCATTACAAAAATATACATACATGTATCTATATTCTTACTACAGATCATGAAATCTGAGGATGTTTATTGCTCAAATGAGTCATAATAAACAGTTCAGAGAAACTTTTCCTTTTGTGTTCATAAACAAGTTCTAAAGGGAGCACATCTTCTACACACCAGATAAAGCTAATTTGGACAAGTTTGATTTTGTTTGTTTGATTGGTGTTCAACGTTGTACTCAAGGGTGTGTTGCTTATATGATGACGGATTGTCCACTTTATATGACGATAGATAAGTTTGATCCATTGAGGTATTGAATATGTTAATTGGGCTACATAAGCATTAAGCTTCCTCTGCATTAAAATAGCAGCCTTGGTGTATGTATGCATGAATATCTATTTTAGGCATTACATGATTAACATTTCACTTACATCAATAAATCATACACTATTCAAACTGAAGTAGAAATCATCGATTATCATTGCATAGAAGTTGCAAGTAGTCAAAGTTTGGATGATGCAGAAATTGTAGAAACTCACCTTTGGGAATGTGAAGTCTTTGTTGATCTTTCTCAAAAGCCTTGAAGCTGACCATAACAGCTTGAGACATTTTTTGTGTGGTGCCTGGGGTGAGAGGGGGCACCTGGGTTGTCGGAATGTCTGCAATAACAACAAATTCAATATTGTCAGTCAATTAATTGATATAAAAACCAAACAGTAGCTGACAAAAAAATGACTGAGACCAGATACGAAGGGGAAATAACTGTATATCAAATGGCTGAAAAAGAAAACAACATAGATACAGCAGTTGGGTACGGTAACTGACTGAAGAGGATCAATAGTTTCACCTGAAGGAGTTATGGATGACTTGTCAATAGTCATGGCGAAAACTTTAACTTCCCCTAAGATATCCTACAGTTCAAACAGTGAAGGAAGCAATAGTGGTTATTACTTGTTTAGGTAATTCAAAATGTATTCAATTTGTGTCTAATGTCGTGCTCATATGACGGCAGCGTCTTCCAACAGCATTTCACTTATATGAGGGCGGTATATACTAGCAGCAGAAACCCACACTAAAAAGAGCATGAAATGCAAAATGCTTGCTACACCTTAGTTGGGAAAAAATGTTCGTCAAAACACATCTGCTCGACAAAAAAGTATAACTGTCAGACATTTAAAAAACAAACAATGTTTAAAAAAAAAAGTAGCTATCACATGAGAATTATCTTTAATGTTGAACCCAACCATTTCTGAGTAGTCTAATTGTACATGGTATTTAATACACCAAAATGTAAAGCAGTCAAGAGATATTTTGGAAACAAGAGATGCTTTTCAAGGAGAAAGTGGATGTTGTAACAGCCAAATAGCAGTTGTTGTTCTTTCTCAAGGGGTTAGATTCTACAGTAACCAATACACCCTGCTGGATCTCCGCCAAAAAGTCCATCCCATTGGAAAAAGACTGTGGGAAAAGAAGGCTCCCTCCCACACAATCCCTCTTATTTTCACCTCTTCAAACTACTACATTTACAGTAAAAATGATAATTATTGGATTTTATTTTATTTTTTCTAAAACAGAAATGTTTTCAAATTTTACCACTACAAACTTTTTTTTACAAAAAAGACAATATTTTGAAGACAATATTCTCACTCCAGGCTATTTGGTCATTTCCAAATATTTAGCTTCTACTCTGCTATTCTTACTATTCGGATATTTAACGTACATAATGAGAGTTACAACACCAACATGCTGACTTAGTCTAATAGCCCTCTTAGCTCTCTTCAGTAGGTAATACCCAGAGCTGAATTGGACCACCCTCATAGCCGTAGTAAAGCTAACTCATTTACCAAGGCATAAATATTAAAGGAAACATTCAATTCAATATTTTAATAAATGTTTTATTTAGTAAGATTGGACTTCTACACAAACGATAAAAACCTTGAATAAGCTAGTGTTTAAACTGAAATCTTATTTTCAAGATTCTAGTGAGATTTCAAATAGAAGAAATCAGGATTATAGAGGTTCTCCATGCATTCACTTCTATGTGGAGATCGGCACTACTTTCTGTTTTTGTATCATGTAACATGGTAGCAGAATAGCAGTGATGATGTCAAGCAAACTAGATGTTTTTGACATTTTACGTAGAGATTTACAATGGGCAAAAATGAAGCTTCCTCTCTAATGTTATGAATTTATAGTAGGACTATGGTATGAATGAGCTGATAGCTGGTGCACAATGCAAAGAATATCTCTATGTAAAAAAAAAAATCCCATAGTTCTGTGGCCGGTTCCACAAAGCATTTTCTGACTTACGTCAAAATACTAATTTTGATATTTTTGCCACTTGCCTTAACTTAATTTTAAATTAATACCTGTAATTTGTGACTTACTTAGGTTATAAGAATTATGCTAAAAAATTAAATGTTAAAATTCAAAACTGAGGAATGTGAGGGCCTTTAAACATTTTGATTTAAGTATAAAACTGCTTTGAGGAATCGGGTCCTGGACCCATATTCACAAAGCTACTTAAGTATTTCTTACAGCCAAGATATTTTTAGCCAAATTTCAGCCTTTCATTTGATCATGAAAAAAGTTATATGTGAAATAATTAAGTTGACATTTTAAAAAGTTTACTAACAATATTTCATTATGGATCATACAAAGAAGAGCAAAATGGTACATATGTATTTTAAATGAAATCAAAACTTTACTTTAAGAAATACTTAATTAACTTTATGAACGGACCCTGGGGTCGATGGCTCAAAGCTCTGTAAAGTTAATGGTTTGTTAGATGAGGTTACGTTGCAATGAATTTCCATTGTCAGATGACGTCAGTCCCTTTGTGACGCAACGTCATATAACTGACTCTTAGGCTAACAATCTTTGCTTTGAACAACCTATCCCTGGCATCTAACATGAGTTACATGACTGCCAAGATTCCAGTCCAGGGCACACTTACCCAAAGCCTACTGAAGCTAAGGTGACTTTAGTTATTCCCTTAGTCCTAAAAAAAGGAGACGAGTCTGTTTCACAAAGCCCATTTAGCATAAGGTCTAAAGGGACTTAACTTTCCTCTTAAGTATCACCTTAAGTCTTAAGGTCCCCTTGGCCTAAGGAGGCTTTGTAAAAGTGGGCCCAGGGCCCGTATTCAAAAAGCTTATCAGATATTTCTTAACGTTAAGAAAAACTTATTGAATTTTCCAACATCATTTGAACTACACAAACACATTTTTTTTTTTTTAACTTTGTATGGTTCTTTAAGAAAGGGTATAAGTCAAATTAATAAAGTGTCGAGTTAGTTATTTCATATTCAACTTTCTTCATGATCAAATGAAAGGCTGAAATTTGGCTAAATATTTCTTAACTTTAAGAAATGCTTTAGTATAGCTTTATGAATACGGGCCCAGGTTATTATATTTATGATTAACGAACAAGTCCAAATTACCATATATCTGTTTTATGGTGTAATACGGGTGACGTTTGGTGAATGAATTAGCTTAGCATTATAATACACCGCCATG
>JAVFBW010104133.1:0-16492 GCA_034783835.1 Mopalia ciliata
CACAACTCTCAGATAGATAATATTTGATAGATAGTTGTGCACACCATTGAACATACATCTTTAAATATATTGTCTGGTCCCACAGAGATCTATTCATTTCAAACACAATCCAGGGTTATTTAAAACCATAGGGTAAGATTATATTATCATCGCGGAATTAAAATTAAAATTTGACTCTACTTTAAAAAAAAGGCAAACTATACTGAAGAAAAAGTACCATTGGGACACCAGGTCGAAACAACTCTAAAACTATCTCTTCATTTCGATTTCACATATTCACGGAGCAGTAGAAAGGACAGATCTTTCACAAAAACGCTCATGGAGGGCATACGCGCCATTGACATGCTTTCATCCAGTTGTAACTTACAATTTTTACCCTCTTACATTTCCGTAGCATTTTCGGTGGGACTGGTTACATTATGAACATTATTTTTACGGCACACAGTCCTTAATGAGTAGAAAATGGACTTTAATCATTATTTAAAAGCACTTTTCTTGAATGTTCAACTTGACGACATACAAACGAGTGTGAAGTTTCTTTTTTGACTGAGTTTATCTGACAAATTCCTGTTTTAGTAACTTTGTCATAAAGAAGCTTAAACTTGAAGAGGGCTTCACAATGTTTCAAGAATCATCTTTGTCCCCATGAATCATGGCGATTATCTGTGTTAACCTTACCATCACCAAATTTAAAACACAAAAAATCCAATAATTAAGACAAAAGTACACAAATGGCTTTGTAATTAATTTTCTGAAGTCCGAATCGTTTCCGCAGCGAAGCTGTTGTCTAGGGACAGATATGGTGTTGTTTTATTTTATGTTTACATACGCTACGGGCTATGTTCTGCCCGTAACATTATATTGACAATATTATTTTAGCCTAACGTGATTTCCTAAACTGTGCATATATCATATATCTAATCTATTTGTTCATTCATTTATGTAAAATTTTTGAGCTGTTACATTTGATTGTAAATCTTCCCCAATTTGTGGAAAAATGTTCAGGTGGAAAATGAGCAAGTGAAAATGTATTCAGGGAGATAAAGGATGTTATTCCAGAAGATGGCGAAAATTGAAGTCACGCTATAATAAAAATAAAAATACTTCAGGTTATTTAAAGTTATTTCACAGTGCCCCAGCCCTGGGAAGAGGGAACCGTATTTGACACACCTGGCAACGGACAGGTCATGACAAACAAGTCAACATCATTTGGCCATTTAGATACGAGAGAACCAGGGGAGCACGAAGCTCTCTACCAGCATCCATATATACGTTACTATCAGCCACCGAGAGAATCAGGGCCACATAGAGCTCTCTCCCAGTATCTCTCTGTCTATTTGTCTGTCTGTCTGTTTCAATATATATGTTACTATTAGCCACCGATTCAAATATTCCACATATGATATGTACCCTACCATAACTTTAAATTATCACAAAAGACCATACGAAGAAATTTTAATCAAAATATGTATCCGGCGATTAACTTGCTACTTTAAGACTGCCATGGCCGATTGATTGGTATTACCCGGGAATACGAGGAAATTGTTGTCCAAAGTTATAAATTAAACGTGTTCTTTAGCATAACCCCGGCTTTATACAAGACTATCACGTCAGTATAACCCCGGCTTCATACAAGACTATCACATTAGTATAACCCCGACTTTATACAAGACTATCACACTAGCATAAACCCGACTTTATACAAGACTTCCACATTAGTATAACCCTCACTTTATACAAGACTATCACATTAGTATAAACCCGACTTTATACAAGACTATCACATTAGTATAACCACGACTTTATACAAAACTATCACATTAGTATTACCTGGACTTTATACAAGACTATCACATTAGTATAAACCCGACTTTATACAAAACTATCCCATTAGTATGACCCCAACTATATACAAGACTATCACATTAATATAACCACGACTTTATACAAAACTATCACATTAGTATTACCTGGACTTTATACAAGACTATCACATTAGTATAACCCGACTTTATACAAGACTATCACATTAGTATAACCCGACTTTATACAAGACTTCCACATTAGTATAACCCAGACTTTATACAAGACTGTCACATTAGTATATATATCCATTTCATATTTACTAAAAACTTACATCCAATAAATACTAGTAGTCAAAGTGCGGTGGAGCAACAATAATACATTCTCTGTATTTAGCTTAGATTATTTTAATGTTCAATGTGTTATTTCATTGAAAATGAAAAGAATGCCAAAGAAAACACTGTTGTAGACTTTTTCATTTTGGCAAGTTTGCCAAAATGACTTTAAATAGAAGAGCAGCTTACAGTATTTGGGCAACGTAACTTATTAGGTCCGCTTTGTATAGGGTCTGTCTATGTGCTATCTAAAGTCACGCGTGAATGTTTACCTACTTTCGAATACAATAGGAATTTGTTAACAGAATTCGGGCTTCAAGATGTTTTGGTAGTTCATAATTGCATATTAATGTGGTGATAAAGTCTTTTTTCTCAAAATTCAGTTTTCGCATGATCCCCCAACACCCGTGCATACAATTGGCGAGAAAAAGCCCTAAATCTAAATTGTTGACAAATTCAAACCTCCAGTGTTTAATAAATTATTCCATGACAAACAAACTCTTTTAGAGGTAAATGATTACCTAATGTATCCAACCAGACCAGAAGATTGAAGTGACTACTCCCTCCAGTTCGTTCTGTTGGATTGGTTCTGTTGAAGGGTTCACTGGGAAGCACCTTTTACTGTTAAACTTATCGATGCGGGCAAGAGTACCGAGGACAAAATTCATAGGGACCTATGATACAATAAAACTCAAACTGTTTCAAGTGGAGCTTGATAAGTGACTACATCTAGAGTAACCTGGAAAGGCACACGGCTCCATTGAACACTATCACGAACCTACGATCGAATAACAAAAGCTGTTTATGCCCGATGAAATATTGGAACACGTGCTCTATGACTTATCGGAGTCGATAACCGTGTAGAAGTTAAATAGACTGGTGACATATTTTATAACAAGTAGATTTACAGTAAAAAAGGCGCGTCTAACATGGTATAAAGCATAGTGGGATTCCTTGTTTAAATCAACGATCACAATATTGGTAATGTAAACTGATTATTTTACATTGAATACTGGCTAAGGGGATGCATATTGTAACATACGAATGTTTTACAAGTAGTCACGCTTAATAAATTTCCCTTTCAAAACGAAGTCGAGAACTAAAAAGCATATCCTCCCTGTACATGTTAGTGGAAATTAACGAAGATTGTTTGTATTTAATGTATGTAAATAAACCCTCAGAAATGAACAGTTCTTTCTTAAAGTTCATTTATAGAAAAAGACTTAGTACATTTTTGTCGCTTTTAACCAAACTTACAATTATGTCTGATTTTTTTACTTTACAGTATTGAATGTATGAAACTGCAAGAATTTAAGTTGAAACGGATTGTTTATCTTACATTATCTGAACATTTCTGCTCTTCTTTCACTCCAAACGTCGTGTGTAAAATAACGGATGATAATTGTAATGATGAAGAACATATTTCGCTTTTTTTCGCCATCCCCGCCACCTCGTGCCATAGCGGTTACACCATACACACCCCACTCTCCCTCTCTCAGTCTGACATTACCTATGAACTATCAGTAATCATTTCTATTATTTAATACAAGTTAATTAACATTTATCACGTGTTAAAGGCTAGTAGATTAATATTGATGTTTTTGTAAACGTTTATATCATTCCTTCAGACAAAAATTTTTATTGTTATCAACGATGTTGTTTTGTTTGTTTATTTGTTTGTTTATTTTGTTCATCCCGTACCTAATATTATTTCATTCATCACGGCACACCAACCGTCTGAGCCCGGAAAGCCAGATTCAAAGTAACTGGAAATGAACAATGGCAAGACTGCGCATAAGATAGTAAAACAAAATAAAGCACATCGGACCACGTCGTGCTGAATTTTAAGTGGATCGTAACGCAGGTATAATTTAGAGATATTTGATTAAAATAGTAAGCCTATGGATGCACATGACTAAAAGTGATGTCTTATCGTCGTTAAGACGGTGTTTAATTAAGATCAGGGGAGTGTGACCATGGTAATAGAGAATGATATGTGACTTCCACTGTCAGGACCAGTGAAAAGCTGGTCCCGTAAGACCCTCCCTCCATGGCAGAATTTACTTACTTACTAATAGACACTTTTTATTAACCATATAAGAAAATATATCATATTTATAGCAGTAGACCATTAAGACAAGGCAATTCATTAAAAATCGGCGCTTTGCTATAATTATAGAATTAATATGTTTTTTTGCAAAAAACGAGGTTCATTAAAAATAAAAATGATGGAGACAGCATCCAAATCTTGGAATACGTGACCAATATTTGTTTTCTTAACAGTCACATGGTCACTCAAAGAGGAAGTAAATTGCCCATTGGCTGATCCACATCGTCCACTTGCTGTTCATCTTTGTTTTAATTCCAAACTGTGTAAAAACCAGAAAGATGGTGTGTTCTGGCATCAAGCAGTGACCGGTCCCAGATAAGAAGTTTAAGACTTGAACAGGGCTTCATACTGATCACTGACGTCCAGCTTGAGAATTGTGAGTTTTACCTTAGTTTTTACTTAAGTTCTACACATAGCTCTATTTATTTGTGTTTTTTTTTAAAAATCTTGTCATTCGATTTATTCTTAAAACATGTCTGTGGGGTTGGTAAAGAAGCAACAGACATGTTAGGAAGATGGTACAAAGTACCCAAAGAAGTATTATAACTGCAATGGAACAGTTTGAACAAAACAAACCAGAAATGATCGGTGTTTACCTGGGCAGTGTTGAAAACAAGCTAGTTTGTTTGTTTGTTTGATTGGTGTTTAACGTCGTACTCAAGGGTATTTCACTTATATGAAGGCGGATTGTCCCTTCACACTGTATACAGCGTTATTCCGGTGGAAAACCGGGCTATAACCTCGTAGAAAACCACCCACTCGATTGCCGGAGCCACAACATGTGATTCGATCATTAACCTGATGGTCGAAAGGCGGACTCGAACCCGCGAACAGTAAATCGAAGCATGTTCAGTTCAGGAAGCGCAGTCGCTACCACGGCGGGCCGAAAACAAGCTAGAGATGGGAATGGGGTCTTTTAGCTTGTGACTGGCTATCAGGCTATGTTTATGGTTATCCGTGACATTTAAAACTGGTAGTCCCGCTCAAAACGAGGTTTTTAGACGTATGCTTGGTAACCCATAATTCACCACTTTTTTCTGAAATTTCCAATGCGGCGAACAGTGATATGTGAGATATATACCTCAGCCTATATTATCACATAAAGGTTATAAATCTAGCCGAAAATCACAGAGCCATTTATATGTGACAAAAGGCGCCTGCATACTTCTAGTCGATTATTTTTCTTATATAAACCAGTGTTGGCATGCATAATCCTGTGTACACCAATTGCATGTCTTCAAACTCGACAGAAAAGACACCCGTCGACGAGAGTCGGACAACTGTACCCGATAAGACTTATATACCACGATGAAGGTTAAATCAACTCTTAATCAGTGTGCACATCTGATTTGTCCAGAACCTTTGCCTAACAGAGTAATAACAACACAGTTAACAAGTCTATCTCTACTATATATCTATGCATAGAGACGTATTTTAGAGCTAATTGTTTTAAACTTGATCACAAAATTTCGTCATCACGAAATACTCAGAAAGTCGTGTATTGTATAAAATACACAATTTATTATTAATCTGAATATAACCGACACTATAATCACGCTTACTTCCTTTCCTCACAGAAAAGTTCCCATCATGAAGGCGGCACTTGTCTTTCTAGCAGGGACTTTACTGTTCAGCATATGCCAAGCGACAGGAGAACCGGATTCCACTAAGAAAGTTATCGGTAAGTATTTGAGATATTTTGTAAAAAAAAAAAAAAAAAAAAAAAAAATGTTCGATCTCTGATCTAACCGAGTAATGTTGAATTTCTGACTGTCACAGGACGAACATTACGGGTGGTATTTGTGGGTTGTGTTTAAACTTTGGCAGTAAACAATATCAACACAAAGGGGTCATATATGCACAATGCTCCTGTTTCCGATATTTACAAATAAATAAATACTATTAAAAGTGTTGCGAAGATTCGATGTAACTTTCACACTAACACATAAAGTTGTTTACATAGCTAGAATTTTAATATTCTTCCATTGTTGGGTAGACACAACATAACCACCAGAACACACCGGTCTTAGACAAAGACAAGACACAAATAATGTAGCTCAGAGTTGTTGCCGCACGTATATACTGATTATAATCTGAATTGCTTTACTTTCACAACCGACCCACTACATGACATAGTGAAGAGACAAATCCGGAGAGGATTTCGTCGTCGTTTTAGAGGCAATGACATGATTCTTATGGCGATGACAGATATGACGATAGATATGACGACGATAGATATGACGACGATAGGTATGACGACGATTACTATTATGATGATGACTATGGCAGATTTAACAGGTTTAACCGAAGACGTAGAGGAAGGTTTTATTATTAAAGATGAGCGGAGAAATGAAGGTAAGATCATTATTTAAGTCCTATTTTACATGTATAGTAGAAATTTAAACAAACATCAAATTCCATCCTCTCGGATTTACTGAAGGCTGAGATGATTTTTATACACAATAAGAATTGTTTTAATGAGATTCCCGGGCTTGGTGGGATGCAGCTAGTGAAGTTTTAGAGTGTATATTTAGGCTCGTTAACGCCATGAATTGGTAGCTTGAAAACGTCTGGAGACCATACTGGACAAAAGCTTACTGAAGCCTAATAAATTCAGCCTATACCTACAAAGCGTATATTCAACTTGCGTCCAAATGAACGTTGTATGCAGCCTATACCCACAAAGCGTATATTCAGCTTGTCCAAATGAACGTCTTATGCAGTCTATACCTACAAAGCGTATATTCAGCCTGTGTTCAAATGAACGCTGTATGCAGTCTATACCTACAAAGCGTATATTCAGCCTGTGTCCAAATAAACGTTGTATGCAGTCTATACCGACAAAGCGTATATTCGGATTGTGTCAAAATGAACAATGTATGCAGCCTACACCCACAAACCGTTTTTTTCAGATTGTGTGCAAATGGACACTGCATACAGTCTATACCTATAAAGAGCGTATATTCAGCTTGTCCAAATGAACGTTTTATGCAGCCTATACCCACAAACCGTATATTCATATTGTGTCCAAATGAACACTGCATACAGCCTATACCCACAAAGCGTATATTCAGATTAACGTTCTGACATTATTACAGCAGAGGGGCCAGGGAAAATAAGAGATTTTCTTTTCACAGTCAATTAAACAATTAAAGAACAGTCAAGAGTGACATTCACACTCATCGCAGTCATGTGTAATTATTCAAGTTATATGGAGTATAATATGTGTATTTACATGTCCTCATTCGTAGGCCTACTACGAATTGTCATTTCTAGCTATCATGGTAAATTATTTAAATTATTTATTTTTCATTACAGGCGTGGAGACTGTTATGGTGTATGCAAAACGATACTCAACGTATGCTCTGCAACCCTTATCAACAAACTCGCGTTACAACCTTAAACCAGAATTCTGTCTGCTGAAGTTGGAAGAACACAAACTTGTGTTTTAATTTAAACTGTGAGATTTTTAAAATAGCAAAATCCAATCGGGATTGATTGATTGTTTTTTGACATTTGTGATGCTGTGCTGGACATATAAATAAATCTATATCGACCATTTCATGTCTTTTTCTTGCATAGTTCTCTCGTCGTAGCTGTTTAACTTAAAGTATGGAACACGGAATGTTTACTTTCACTATATTGCATGTGTGTGTTTTTCACACGACACCGCAGAGTTTTTCACTTACATTTTGTTTGTTTGCTTGATTGGGGTTTATCGCCTTACTTATGGTTATTTTATTCATCTGTCGCTTCTAAATTTTATGATTTTATGCTATTATTTTACTTTTTTTTCCTTCGAATTTGACATCAGCTCTATGAATGATCGTTTTTCCCAGTTTCAAAACATTTTGTGTTATCAAGTTATCTTTTTAATGCTCATTCATGTTTTGATTGAGATCTGACATCACATTTATCATCAAATTTAAGGACATATGCTTAGAATAATACTTAAAATTAGTTGCCATTAAAATTTAATTAAAATCGAAAAGTTTTGACCTTTTTTCAACTGTAATTCCTTATAAGTATTGTAATAAAAATTAGAAAATGAATTTGGTCAATACACAATAATGTGCTTAAACTGGACTCTTATCAACTGTAAATTTCAGTATTACGCCAAAAGCTGTTTTCTCCCCGCTGACTGTTAAAAAACGTCACTTTGGTAAACTTTGACTGGAAAAAACGACAGCTATTTAACAGACTAAAAGCAGTAAAGGTTTCGTACTCATGAAACGTATCAGTCCATCGCACGGATAACCGGATGTGGACAATTCTTGACCAGGTGACTCTTTGAGCTATTATAACTAGAATAATAATGACGTAATCTCAACCAATTTCTCAAATTGTTGCTGGTTTGGCTTGTACTTAATGCCTGTTAAATTGCAGAGCAACTCATTGACCTTTTTTAATTTTTTGAAATATTTAATGAAATAAGACAAAATCAAAATGTCTGCGAAATGACATCAAAATTTTAAGTGATCTCGACGGGAATAGCGAGCCCAGGCAGTCTACTTTAGCGTTATACTTTACATAGTTACTGAGAAATTAAAGGAGAAGAATCATACTCAATTTCAATATGTCTTTCAAGAAAAACTGGTAACGGTTTAATGGTTTAAACTGGAGAACATCGGTACAGGGAAGACTCTTTTGGAGACACTTGTGGCTGATGTGGATCCTAGTTTCAGCAAGATAATACTTTATTGTTATAAAATGATCTCCAAAGAAGGGGTTTGGATGAGCAACCCACTACCAGGCACCTATAAAAAGAAGAAAAAAAACCCATCCCAGCTTAAACATATACTATTTGAGAGCATCTCATTCATTGGTCCCTGGTCCACATCAATCCATTGACTTCGTTCTGTATGGGATCAGTATACCACTTTTACAGACATACACATCCAGACAAACAGTACCTAGGAGCTATATAGACCAGTTTTAATCGGATTGCTGCTAGAGAATTTGACATGTGGATATGACAATCCCATGAAGTAAACAAGATTGCTATCTCTCCTTAACGACAAATTAATATACTCCTTGCCACTCCTAAAGGAGGTCAAGCAAGGTTTTGAATCTTTGTTCATCTGCACCATATTTAGGCGAAGTCTCAATTCCTAATATTTTTAAATTGGTTAATATTTCGGCATCAATGAGCTTGGATTCCTCACACGAATCATGAGCTCGTTTCATTTTCAAGGAGATCACAATATCACTTTGAGCCTACTGGAAAACTTCCGTCTCACAACCTCCGCGAAGTCAACAATTTTTGTTCACACTAACCAGTGAATGTATTTTCTTTCACATCGTTTAAATTGTATGTGTGTGTGTGTGGGGGGGGGGGTCTATCCTTTAAAGTCATTCGGTGTGTGGGGGAATGACCAATATGGTTTCGATCCAAAAAAATGACAAAATCAAACCACGAGTCTTTCACTCCTCGTTTGGGACAACCTTATTTCAAGTCAAAGATAACTTTGGACTTCAATGATTCCCTAATGTTGCCTAACAGAATGGAAGTTTGAAGTGAGTACTTATAGATAATCAAGAACAGTTTTAAAATGTAAAAAAATTTAGAAGAATTCTCTTAAAATAGCTCGTTGGACGATAGCATTTTTAAGACATGCTTACTAGAATTATCTCATACAGTTAAAATAATCAACGTGGGCAGGGTTTTCCAGGATAAAAGGATAATGGGGCAAGATATACCACGGTCTCACATATTGATCTTTTTATAAAATAAAGATTGATTAGTAGCCTAATTTAAGAAGACAGGAGGAGGCATATGGCTGCATTGGACATTATTCTGAATCCACGCTCAACATATAATAGCTCTGATAACACGATCGACTATTGTAAGGCTTTAAAAGGGTGTGTCTGATTTGGTTATAGCGTTGGTTCTGCTCCCGAAATCTTAAATTCGTTAAAAGATACATACAACAGGGGCTAATTGACATAGCCGCATGGGGTAAACCATGGGTATACTTTATCGTCTAAAAAAAACAACAGACACAGGCTGTTGTTTTTACGGAGAAACGCATCATGCCAGAGGCTACTTTTGCGTTAAACGCGTACGTCATAAAACTTCTTCCTCGTTTAAATATTTAGGTGTATCTTTTGATCAGCGATTAACATAGGGAGCTCCTGAATTCGTTCTGTTCAGTATCTGGTGTGTTGATTTATGAGGAGTCGAAAATAAATGCTTACGGTTTCTATACCGTTCTCTGCTATTGTCTAGGTTAGGGTATTGTTGCGAACCCTACAATTCAGCACCATGCTTAAAAAAAATTGAGCTACATCCAGTATAATGCTTTACGAATTTGTAAGGTGCAGTCAAATGTACTGTAGTAGGTGTTTTACAGGTAACATGCGGAGAATTTCGTTAACACATTCGGACACTATGGAGAATTCAAAAATTGGCTTCAAAGCTATCTGTCGCTTTTAGTAAAAAAGTGTTACAAATAATTATTTATCCCCAAAACAGAAAATATTGGTAATCTTCACTTTCTAATTATAAACCAACAACTGATTTGTTGAAACCGTGTTATTGTGATTTACTCTTGCGTGTTACGGATTAATGTAACACTACAAAATTGTGAATTTAAACCGATTTAAACATCTTGCTGAAAGCAATACACTAGAATGGTTATTTGACGTACGGATGGTGGCACACTGTCGCCGAGTATAAAGTGGGTTACCTCATATGTGAACTGTCAAAGGTAGCCCCCGTATAAACAGTCGGCTCAATAGGTCTTGTGAGGTACGCACCTATTTTGAAAAGAAAGATATTTGATTTGTCAATAGCAAGTAGCAAAATATGGCCACGTGGATACATTTGACTGTAGTTCAAGCATTGCGCAATGTTTAAAATCCAATTATGAAATGAATATAGCTCGATTAGAAATTTGGCGAGCATAATTCAATACAAGAAATGATGCAAGTTTTACCTATATGCATTTCATTGCAGAGAGGAGCATCTCTTAAATGTAAATATTATTTACACATCTTTGTGTCCGTAAAGCTAAAAATAAATGATTTTCTTTTTCGCTTTAAATGTTTGTCCCGTTCTGTGGCAAATAAATGGGAAACCGCAGAGGAGATAAGATTCTGTTCAATCATAGGTTTTCACCGTCCGTCCAAAATGGTTTTGTTCAGTGATCAAATCGAAAATATGATGTATTACCGTTCTAGTTCCTCTCTGAGTTTTGCCCTCTTAACTCGCGGTTGTGCAGAATTAATTTACATCCGACCGGTGTGTGTGTGTTAAAGGGATTGTCTTTAAATGAAGTGAAATGTTAAGTAATATATCTGTAAACAAAGAGTGATGGCGTAAATCAGACTTATGTGAGACTGGTACACACCAGTATTATGGTAATCATCATCACCATCATATACCGTAATGTAACGAAGAAACCCCGAACCACTTACAACTATGAATCAAACGTTTTACACTCATTGTATTTATTTTAATTCAAGTATTGCAGCGGTGAAAAATGATGTAAAATGATTATGTTTTGTTAAATACAGCCTTAGGAAATACTGATTATGAGATATGAATACTGTATATTACCAGTGTATTAATTGATACAATAGCGATGTCATATTATCTATGGTCGTAAGATATGACCTATAGATATGTTAAAGCTGTGATGTTAATTAAAAGTTATTTCAAGACACAGACGATACTGTAAACAAAATTTCTTTCATACTATGCTTTTGAATTCAAAATAAACAGGGACTTACTGACCTCAAACATGTCAACGTTGAATAAAGATAGCCTTCTGTTTCATTCATCAACATAAACATATAACAATTATTTCGTAACTTTTAGCCATAAAAACATTCTAGATTTGCTAACTTATGTCACTTTTAGTCCCATTTACAATCTATGTCTGACTTATTTGAATTGACAGTTATAGTTTTAACACAGTTCAGATAAAACCCAGTGGTAGCAGTCATTGGCCAATGGCATGTCTTCAAACTCCACAGTAAAGACAGAAAGCTGGAAACAAGTAGGGTACCTGATCAGAATGACTCATTTATAACATGGTGAAATAAAAATAAAAAACGTTAATAACCATTCCAATATATTTCCACTAGAAAGTACCATTGATGACAAAGTAAACATCGTCATAAAGTCTAGCTTTATGCATAGTTAATCACTTTATAGCCTGTTGTCTGGGACTGGATCATAACGTTCCGGATCACTCAGTAATCAGAAAGTATTGCCCATATACGAATGCATTATATTAAATACACTTTGTTATTTATTCCTTGAACACTGGCTTGTGTACCAGTTTTTTTATTTTGTTGTCTATTTTAAGATGATCATCAACAATAACAACCAAACTGGGCGATCCAGTTGGCTGTTTGGCACCGCTAATCGATTCTAATTAGTATTTAGAAAAAAATATAACAATGCCGCCAAGAGTGGTTGCAGGCCGTATATAAGGACTTTAATGCGAACTGTTTTTATACACAGACGAGCCACATAAAATGGTGATGAGACAAAGCAGGAGACGATTTTGTGGTGGCGATAGATATGATGACGATAGATATGACGACGATAGATATAATGGAATATATACGATGATGACAGATATGATGACGATATATAGATTTTAATAGATACCATAGTGACAGATACCAGGATAGATACGGTGGCTGTGATGACAGATATGAAGATATATCTGATGACGATAGATTTGATGACGACAGATACGATGATGACCGACATGATGACGATAGATATGATGTCAATAGATACGATTGTGACAGATGCAAGGAGAGACACGTTGAACGTGATGACATATATGAAGATATATGTGATGACGATAGATTTTATGACGACAGATACGATGATGACCGACATGATGACGATAGATATGATGTCAATAGATACGATTGTGACACATGCAAGGATAAACGCGTTGAACGTGATGACAGATATGGAGATTGATATGATGACGATAGATTTGATGACGACAGATACGATGATGACAGATATGATGACGATATATATGATGACAATAAACACGATTGTGACAGCTACAAGGAAAGATAGAATTGCCTTGATGACAGATGTGAAGATTGATATGATAACGATATATTTGATGACGACACATGTGATGACGATAGATTTGATGACGATCGATATTATGATGACAGATGTGATGACGATATATATTATGATGACAGATATAATGACGATATATTTTATAATGACAGATATGATGACGATATATATTATGACAGATGTGAAACCGATAGATATGATGACGATAGATGACGCTATATGTGATGATATATATGATGTTGATATAGATGATGACGATAGATGTGATGACGATATATATGATGATATATATGATGACAATAGACATGATGTCGAAAGATGTGATGACGATAGACATGCTGATGACGGATTTGTCCGTACAAGTGGAAGGTTTTAAGATGAGCGGAGAAATGATTGTAACATAATTATTCACTTCATATTTTACATCCTCTTGGAATGGCCTCTGGTTTTAATATAATATACGATATGTGTCAAAGTCTGATCTATTAGGACTAATCGCTTAGAGATTATTCTGCTGGCATATCCTTACATTTAGGTACGGCAGCGTAGAGGGCCTCGTTAAAATTATAAGGAGCCTCCAAATCTAGAGGCGTGTATATAACACCTGTATAGGCCAATATAAGTAATAGGTTTTCTTTTTCCCAGCCAATGCAACATCCACAGCGTTTAAAACACACAAAGGAAGAGTCAACAGTGGCATTAACACTTATTACCGTCACTTTTTTATATGGAGTGTGTCATTGATATCATGGTGAAAAATTAACATTATATTTGACTTGATTACAGGCGGGGAAACGTTTGTGGTGTATAGTAAGCGATTCTCTACGTTTGCCCTTTGAAAATCATTATGAAGAAAACATCAAGAAATCTTACATATTACAGACTACCCATTATTCATTAACAAAGGTGTGAACGTAATCTGTGATGCCGACGTATGTAAGATTTTGGAGTTAAAACTGCCATTTAAAGACACTGTTTTCAAATTATCTACTAAAAAAATTAATGCAATAGATAAAACTCTATTTCGCCTTTTCATTCAATTATTAAAAAAAATGTTGTTAATTAAATTTATTGGAGTAATCTTGAAACAAACCCGAGCTCAATCACTTACATACGTTTACGCTGTTTTCTCAGCTTTCATTTTTCTTCATGATTTTTATTATGTTTATTTCTGGTACACTATTTGTACTAAGTGTTTGAAATTTGGCACAGACAATCTTGAAGCCATTATTTAAAAAACCGTCTTGCAGTTTTTTGATGTTGATTTTCGTTTTGAAGATATTAAGCAAATATATTTTTTTAAGGGCAGATTTTAATTTTTTTTACACATATTTTTATCAGTTGTTCAAAAACTAACTTGAATTTAGAAAAACCCTATAATTGCTTTTTAGTTTAAATACCGGTCTACACAGACATGCAAGTTTGGAGAAAAAATCTCACACCATCTAAGAAATAATAATGAGTAAAACACTTTAGATAAGTCCATCAATATTGCAGCAACATATTTGTTGTCATCTAATGCCTTAAGCCAGTCGTCTGTTATTTTGAGCCGTAACGTTTGACAGCTATATCCTTTGCGAAATGCACACAGCATGGGACTATCTATATTTTCAAAACAGACAGAGTTGGTCGTGATAAATTCTCTCGAACGTTTTTGACATGCAGGGTAATATGCTTACTTGGTTAGATTTATCTAGTGAATCGTTCCTTCCATGCAACGGTGTAATTTGAGCCAAATTTATACCTGGTGGAAAAGTGGAAGTCGAAAAAGAATATTTATTAAATTTGTTATAGGTGTGGCTATGCATCTCTGCCGGCATTTATTAATTTGGCTGGTAAATTTATTTAAGACAGTAGACTGCTGGTAAATTATGTAATACAGTAGATTGCTGGTAAATTATCTAAGACAGTAGATTGCTGGTAAATTATCTAAGACAGTAGAGTGCTGGTAAATTATCTAAGACAGTAGATTGCTGGTAAATTATCTAAGACAGTAGATTGCAGGTAAATTATCTAAGACAGTAGATTGCTGGTAAATTATCTAAGACAGTAGATTGCTGGTAAATTATCTAAGACAGTAGATTCCTTGCAAGACATACATCAATTACAGTACAGACATCGTTAGGGGTAACAGTGCTAAATTGAAAGTCACACGATGTGTCAATATTTGTGAATTTAAGTTTAGTCACGTTACTCGTATTTGCCCTAGCTTCCTGGTTTGCAAGGTCAGCAACAATATTTAAAAAGTAACCATTCATGGCTTGACGTACACCAGTTTGATCAATGATAACCTGTACTCCTTCCTTTAATATTACTGTGTCTTGAGTGGAGCTGATGTTAGTAGAGGGAAAAGGTTTAATAATGGGCCCAATTTTTTAGATTTCTCCCAGTCTGTCCACGGTTCAGCGAAGTAGTTAGTTACTTATCGATTCATGACGAAGTTTGTTGACCAGATTCTTCTGCTTACAGTTGACAAAATTAAAAGTTCATTGAACATGTTTCCCGTGGGTACAACGCAACATTAAAGGCTAACCAATACAGTATAAACATGTTTCATATATCCATGGAGGTAAAGTAAAGTAATGTGACTGTGCTAGACTATCCCGCTGTTCTATTAAAAGCTGAATAGGTTTGACCGCCTGGCGTTTCCTTTGATGTTCAATGAACAGTTCCGACAGACAATAGTCTCAGTTTTGTCAGAGGAAAGACAACACCCTATATGCGCAAATCAAATGCACCAAAGTGCACCGATTTGTTTTATGCGCACTTACACAATTCGTAATCTGTATCTTTCAAACTATCGGGACGTAAAATACTCACATAAAAGTGACAAATAGTTTTGTAATTATAATGGTTTAAAAATTTTAATTTTTAAAAGAACTTTTACAGTTTTTTGTCAATTTACACATATTTCCACATTAGCAGGATTTCCCAAAATTTGCATGTTGTTTCATATTTGAATGATCTATTCAAATATGAATGTATAGGCTAATTGCGCGACGGCGATAGGTTTAAGAAAAATCGGCTATTGAAAAACGGAAAATTTTCCTATTTAATTTACATGGGGAAATCTGCTAAAATCTTAAAATTAAGCATTTTTAAGTTGCAATTTGGATACTTTCCGCATTGGCAAGTGTCTGTTCCAACAACGTAATGTAGATTGGACTGTGTTCTTAT
>JAVFBW010104233.1:4190-16492 GCA_034783835.1 Mopalia ciliata
ATTTCTGGCTAAGCCCCTGTACCCCACACAGGTTCGAATCCCTTTGTTTACCCAAGTCCCCCCCCCCCCCCCCCCCTGCAGTGCATCAAAGCAATATTAATAGCTATGTGCTTCAGACATTAAATTGAGCTTTTTAAAGTTAGAAACTGTCAGATCAAGACATGAGCCAACTCTTCTCAACTAGAAATTCAGAGGTAGAAAGTTTTATTTTTGTACACAAACAGCATGTGAGCCAAAATCTCACAACACAACACTGAGATCAAGTCAAAAATAACTTTGGCATTTAATAAAATATCAGTTATTACATATGCTATCTCTGATCCTCCCACGGTTTCAACTTCGCCTAGAGGTAGAACTGGTATTTGAAATCTGTCAAACATCTCCTATCACACAGAACTTAATGATCAGTTCTACTAGAAACTAATCACACCCACAGGCAAAACAATCTAAAATAGGGAACAATACCATGCATCCTGTCCAAATCTCGTTTAATTTGTGGAGAAGCAATCATACATATTTCAAAGCAGGATATGGGGATGGATTTTATTGAAAACCTTTTGAAAACAGGCTATATTCAATTAAATATTTCTCTGTAATATTTCTTCACACTTTAATATACTATTTTCCATCAAGTGTTTAAAGGTACATATGGGTACAAACAACAAGTATTTATTGAATAAATGAAGATTTATGTGGTATTTTTTAATAATTGTTGTATATTGACAATGAACATGTATTCATACACATAGTGAGTCAGACTTTAAGTGGAATATTTTACAATTGTTATTAATTTCTAGTAATAACCCACATGAAGTGCATGTAGACTGAAGCAGATGTACATGTAGTCTGTCTATCTTGATTTAAATTCTCAGGAAATCCATCTGGTTTCTATCATGATTCTGCTTTTTAAATTATTCCCCATTCTGTTTAAAAATACATGCCTATATTCACATGCGTACAGTTCTATCCCGTGACATGCAGAGTGTTGTGATAACATCTAAAACTATTCAAGGTTTGTAAAATAATGGCATAGCTTTTCCCTGTGTAAATTATATACAGTTATTCACATGCACATTTGGCCATTGTACACGAACCTTCACGGTCTTCCCACAGACCAGATTTTATCTCAACTTTTAATGGACAGATCATCAAATTTATTAACAGATTAAAAATTTGACACTTGACAATGTACAATGTAGTCAAAGCCTCAGTTTTTCTGGAAATTCATATTTTTACAAACACCAATTTTTCACAAAAGCAACAGTTTTCATGAACATTTCAGTTTAAGTGCAAGCACCAGATTTCATGGAAGCACCAGTCTTTCATAGAAGCAGTTTTCATAGGGACACCATTTTTTTTCTTAAGGAGGCACAATTTTTTTTTTAAGGAAGCACCAGTTTTTTCATGGAAGCACCAGTTTTTCATAGAAACACCAGTTTTTTTTTTTAAAGCACCACTTTTTCATAGAAGCACCAGTTTTTCATGGAAGCACCAGATAAAATAGCACAGCATTAGTTATCACGTTTTCTCCATATATTATCATTTTACATCATGTTTAAGGGTAATTGTCAGGTGTCTTATTAGATTAATAAGAGTGTCAAATGCACAACAATCATGGATAATTTATCCGTGATAATTTACAACTCTGTGACATCTCTTTTTATAATACATATATATAGATAGATCTAATGTAGAGCTGGGTTAACATACAAAACACCAGTCTCTATCTACTTCAACAGGCTGTTGACATTCTGGAGAAATCATAAAGTCAGACAGAGTCAAGTTTGAGGTGACATTTCATATAATAAAGCTTACATGAATTTAGCGAACAAATATAAACAGCAATTGCTACATGTGGTAAGGTGGACACTAAGCTAACCAGACCAGCTGGCTAAGGGCCAAAACTACAAGTTAATAAACTCATTAAATGATCTATTTAAACAATTTATTAATCCTATAAACCAATATGTAACATTTTGTACAATACTTTAGCATGGTGGAAATAAATCTGAGCAATGTTTGAAATTTTATATTATACAAAATATTTGCCTTTCTGAATTCAGTATTCCGAATGATACTGAAAAGGTGAGATTAATAAAACTGACAAACTGGATTCATAAATGGCTGTTCGACTTATTTATGGACCCTACAATGCTCTGGAGCTCTGATATACATAGACTTGTAGGTAGTCACCATGATATATGTGTATCTGAACATGTTATCTTTTTAAATATAACAAATATGATATACATGTATCATGATGTATGTAATATATTTAGGGAGTGCTTGTCAGCTGGAATTTGAGGTCAGAGTCTATTAAGCACATACATGTATCTAGTAAATGCACATTGTATGCAGGTCAGAATACCTGTGCATGGATATTCAAAGATATGTCACATAGTGCTTGATAATTGAAAATAAACAATCTTATCCCTGACAAATTTACCTAAGTAATATTTGCAATGCATGATAAAAATGGGACAATTTCTGTCGCTGAATTTCTTTTGATGTTTCCACTAATCATAATAATTTATACCCTATCTTAGGAATTTTTAATATTTGAATATAATCAGAAGTAAACACTAACATTGCAATCATTGATGGCTTTTAAAGATTCTTTGATTGGGGTTGTACGATGTACCAAGCTTATTTCACTCATTTGATGGTGTGCCACTCCTATGATGGTGTGCCACTCCAATGATGATGTGCCACTCCAATGATGATGTGCCACTCCAATGATGGCACTGGCAACAAAAAAAGACAGGACAAGTACAGGACAATCACAGGCGCAATTCAGAGACATCACAAAACAGATCAGCTATATGTTGTTCCTTAGCTATAAGAGTATTAATGCAACTGGAAACTCCTCCACAACTGCCCCGCCTTGTGGGCTTCTAAGAGATAATTTTGCATAAGATATCATAGCAAATGACACAAAGGTTAGGGAATAATTAGATTAACAATTAATAACACCAGCATTGTGGGAATATTAGTGATATATCTGATGATAATTGGACCTGAGAGCATGTTGTTACAGCTGTTTTTGACTGTTTGACATGTTGTAATCACTAGACTGGCATATAATGTAATGCTTGGCTAGCCTGTAATCTACCAGATAAATCCTGGGCTTGTACAGCAATACCCCTGACCCAGCCTAAACAGACTTACTGTGGCACCCTGCCCCTCCAGGCTGAGGCTATTCACTATGCTTTACTGAGTATTAACTAAACATATTACATAACACAGAGGGTTCTTCCCTGCAGTGCCAAGGGGGGCCTTGGACACAAACATGCATATAAACTCCTTTTACAGTGGGATAAGAGCATTGGATCTTTTAGCCAGTCTAAAGAGATAGGCTTTATTTAGCCTGGGCGCCCAAAATAAATAAAAGTTCCATTCTTACCCTATGCATTAAAGGCTTCACTGGGCAAAAGGGCTGTGAGCATAGAGCCCAGTGTTTGACACACCTTAAACATCACAGATCAACACTTGGAAGTGAGAGAAGTTTGATGTGTTAAAGGGGGGAAACAAGAGGGATAAAATCACTTCAAGCCATTATTATATTAAATAATAACTGAATGTAACAGCTTTCAGAATTACACTTAATCCGTCTGACGCAAACATATTACATAACATTTAATGTCTGAAACTTTGTCAGCTTATTGTTTTATACAAAGTTTTGTGAAAATGTATTCTTCTACACCATTATATGGTCTATTGCGCGCATTAATGGCAAATAGCTCTATTTTTAACAGTTTTATCACAGTTTTGGGCGGTTTTTTATATTATTATATTGCCAGCAAATATTTTAACAGATGTTAAAAGGATAAAAGTACATGGAATATAATTCGACTATATTGACAATATCAGACAGTGATAAATAAATAAAACCAAGACAGCACTATCAAGAAAATGACTCTAACAGGTTTTCATACCCATCAATTCTGCCTTGTTATCTGTGGCTTTCACAGTAATAAAATGCCAAGGAAAATGTCAGAGAGAAGAAACTCAGCAGGATATCCTCAGCATATTACTTATTTAATTAGATGGCCTTAGAGGTGGCATTTTGGATACTATGCTAGGCAAGTTTCTAAAGGTCTTACAAGATGGAGCCAAATATAGCAGACAACCATTTTTAACGCCATATTTTTCTAATATAGCTTTGATTGTTTGATTAATGTTGTATGATGACAGATGCTCCATACAATGGGAAAGCGAGAGAAAATGAAAACCATCCCTGTGATTGAACGAGCAACAGAACTCGAACCTGTGCATCCAAGTAGCAGTAGTAGGCAAACAAGTAAACTACTAAACCACATCTGCGGCCTATCGACAAATGAAATTAAATCACACACATTAACTGTTTTACATGAAATTCAAGTTTGTATCAAGCTTTCTGGGAATCTGAAATATAAAGCTTGATGGAATAGGACATTTTATTGCAAACCTAACAGTATCCTGGTGTAGTTTGCTTCCCAACAGTTATCTGACAGTGTAAAGCTGGTATTGGTTAATGTAGCCAGGCACCTCTTTTATTATTTTATTGATATTTTCCAGGTATTAACGAGGAAACTCAGAAGAAAGGTTGTACAAGAATCAATAGCTATATAGAGAATGGAAAGTAGAAATGTTCTTATCAAGGCCATAGGACCAGGAGAGGGAGAAATTTGCTGGGGATATCAAGTACACTGTATACCAAAGTCTAACAGATGAAGCTTATCCATACAACTTATAAACATTTCAACGATCACAGAGAATGGGGTCTTACATGCACTTTACTGCCACTTCAATCAGGCATCACAAGTACCAGAAGAGACGACAGAGAGTGTGAGACTATTAAAATAGCATATGGCCACATACAAATAATCACATAAAAACAAGGACAGTCGACAAGGATGAGTCATGCATCTAGCTATCAAACACACATGTCAACATAAAAAACTTATATCTCTAATTATGTAGATATGCTTGTTTTTTTTAAAGAGAAATGTAGGTTTCATTCTATTGAGAACTTCACATGTGTAGTGTTTGCCTTCATTTTGTGAGAGTACAATATCACATGCAGGTACATGAAATGGAATATTTCTTTCTTCATAAATAAATCTAATATATTTGATATGTGGGTTTATAAAGTGCCATATGTCATGGTCTTTAATTCCTGTATATAATGTGAGATAAATATTAGTATTGCCAGTGGCACTGTCCTCAGTATAGGTCAATATATTCACAGATCTAAACTCAATAACGGTCACTCAGCAAATCCATTCAGGTGAATTCATTGTCATAACATACTGGTGAAATGTGGGTAGTTTTTATATTTAGAAACCCTGATTCATAATTATTGCCAACAATGATCTCAATATATCTTATTTTTAATTTAAAACAGTTTTTGTAGGTCAAACATACATATTACTGGTTGAATGAAAACAAAAGTTGTTCGGCATACAACAATAATACATATCATATGGGTATAGAAGTCAAACAAGAAAGTCATTTATCAAGTCTGACTGTAAGTTTTCTTGTTTTGTAATAGAAATTATATAATGTAGGTATGTTACCTCTCTTCTAAATATGGCTCAAAACATCCATTTATCATGTGTGTAAAAAATAAAAAGCACAATTTCATGTTTACAAACTATATTTATCTGATGTACGTAAAGTAAAGAGAGTGGAAGTTTAAGTTGAGTAGATGTTGAAGTTGTTGTACTGGAGTACAGCTATAGGTGAATATGCCCCCAGAGTCAAGCCAGTCCAGGAACTAGATTATTTCCACCCATATATTTCATACTTATCAGCATGGTGAGTGACAAGGTGCCTATCAAGTAAACTACATTGATTGTAGGCTACATAGTCATTGAAAATGGCTGATAGTCCACAAGAAGACAGCATGTTGAATAACAAATACTCACATGTATGGAATGAGGGAATGAATCAGTGTACTGGTAAAGTCCTGTCTCTAATTGATCACATGTAACATTCAATGATTGTGGGAAATCAGCTATAGCCAGCCTAACCTGTCAACTCAGGCCTCTTGTCACACATCATAGCACAGGGTCAAACTGTGTGACAGACACTAACACTTCCCACACACTGACCAATCAAAGCACTTGATAAGAAACTCAGGATAGGCCTCAGGGACAATCAGCCGACCAATCAAAACAGATCTTACTTGTCAAAGCTATGTGGAGTATTTTGGCCCAGAGCCAACATTTTTTAAAGGCAGCTTTACAGCCTAGCAAATAACACAGCAGAAGGATAGACAGACAATAATTGTCCTGGCTTTAAAAAGGAATGCACGGATAACTTGAATGTCGTTTTCTATAACTTATGTATGGAAAAGTGACCTCAAATTCACAACAACTTCAAGTTATGAACTCATGAGTTAAGAAAGACCTGTGTACAGTGTTATAACTCTGATTTGAGCTAGTAATCAAAACACCATCAAATGTGATCTTTCCAATTAACACCAGCATTAGATAAACAAATACATGCATGTGTTGATAATACACTGGGTGTCAAATCTATTTTTTGTTTATATAGTTCACACAACAGCAAGACAACTTGCAATAGTGTACAACACTAATTGCTGTTTGGTGATTCATTTCTTGATAGTACATTGTTAAGTATTATCTTAATTTAACAAGGGCTTGATTTTTTGTTAATGTTTTGTACAATAGCTTCCAAAAAATTTAAATGTCAAACTTTAAAGATATTTTAAGCTTAATAAATACATTTTTGCGCTTATAGTTCTGTTACTACTAAATAAATAATAATTTAATTATAATATTAATTATTGTCAATGTGTCACTGTATTTCTATGGCATATCTGTATACAAGTATATTCTATTTTTTATCTGTCAAGCACTACAAATAATGGCTGACTGTATATTTCCTCTTTAAATAAACTTATAATGTACTATTATCACTATTATTGTACTCTAAGAGACACCATTAAAAATACATGTCAAAGACGAAAGAATTTATTCAAAACCTTTTGAAACGGATTCACCCATTAGGTTTATTTGATGGGATTTAATGGGAGTACTATGAGCAGACTCTGTGGCACTCACAGCCTCACTGAGCTCACAGTCTCACTGAGCTTATAACTTAGTCATAACAAACTGAAATTAGCCAAACAAATTTAATTGATGAAGAATCAACCTTTTGATTAAGCAAAGATGAATTGCACACTGTAAAGAATATAGTTAAGAATTTTAGAAATGGACATCTCTGAGGGTTGTTCCAAGCCATTAACTACATGCTGCAAACAATGGACTGGCTCACTGGTAATTAAACATGGTTATTACCTTAAGTGGTAATACAAATACATGTATACAACTTGTGAAAACATTTAACTCAATTTAAATATATTAAGGACAACAACATACATTTGCTGATAACAAAAGTGCCATTACTGTTAATTTGTTTGAATGGGACTGTAGGATGCAATATCTTGAGAGGAATTTTAATCCTTTAAAATACTAGTCATAGTGCACCTATACAGAAAATAAAGTTCTGTACTATATTTTGTTTGTTTGTTTGATTGGTGTTTAATGTGGTACTTTTTATACTATAAATCTGTAATATTTAGTATGTGAAGCTTGAAAGTAAACTATATTGACTTGATTTTGAATCAAATGTGTTTTGTACTATTTGGCAAAACCAGATACATATGCTTTTGGTGTAGCCTTGTACAATACAGTACATGTATCACACACAGATGGTATTATACATATCCATGTGTCTGTGCTGAACTGTAAGTTGACAAAGGGAGACAATTGTGTGAACTGTTGATGTTAATAACATAATGCAAATTTTCAATGTACATGTATGTGTTCAATGTGAGTTACTACAAATGACATATTTATTGGTAAGTCAATTGGTCATATTTAAATAATAAATGTGTTTGTTCTTAGAGAAATCTTCTATTTAAGGTTATCACTGGCAACAAATATAGATAAAGAAGGACAGTCACAAGACACAATACAAAGGCATCATAAAACAGATCAACTTCCTGTAACGGCTCTTGCCTCTTTATAGCTCCAAGGGCACGGAGAAGCTCACTCTTAGCCGCCCAATCATAACATGTAATTGTGAAGTGTTTTTCTTTGTTTTCTTTCAGCATGAGAACTCTCGAACAGACTTCCTGAGCCAGAGAGCAAGGGCACCATTTAAATTTTTGGAGTCATTTTTATCCTAAATATTTGTTGCTAGTTTTAAATTAATCAAAAAAGTCTCTGTTCGCTGTCAACCTTTATTCTCTCGCCTTTAAAATTAAGTAAAACATCATAAATGACATCAATCTTTATCTGGAAACAAAAATAACAATATGTAGATATCATCATATGGCCTCACACCTGTACCATAATAATAACAAAAATTTGATTCAAAACTAATAAATTGCATTACCGTATACAGTACCTGTTTTATGTTAATCATAAAACAATGTCCACAAATATGGTTTATGTAAAATCTATTTTTTTTTATACTTTTTCAAGTTGTACTCATGTAAAATACAACCAGTCTCCTGGCACTGAAATAGTAAAGGCTATGAGATATCAGAAAGTTACATAAATCAGAATTTGAAAAATAATCTTCGGTAATAATTTTGCAAACTAACTTGTAAAATTATTTTTAAAAAATTCAAACCATCATTCCAGTATCTGACAAGACGTGATGATTAAAATGTGTATCCACAATCAGGTAAAAATACATGTTCATGAATCAAGGGAAGTAAATCCAACAAACTTAACCAGCTCACCCGATTATCTCCCCTTGATTTGCTCCCATCATTGATGCTGGCATACTGCTATGTTTGTTTGTGCAGATTAACCTGGGCTTTGTCAACGGAATTATCAAGTTTTTAATACATTGAGGGGGACATAAACAGCACACACACTCACACAGAACCATTCAAATTCAACACTATGGCTGATAATAATTGTTTATTATTTTATTTACTGAATGAATCAAAAGTGCCTTCTAGAACTCCTCTCTGACTCTGCTTTGAATTTATTGTTGCAAAAAATGAAAGTTGAAAGTCACAAGCACACAAAAAGAAAGATTTAACATATTGTCTGTGTCTCTCGCTTGATCACACGCAGCAATTACTCATACTATGTTTGACTTTATAATCATAGCTCTTGAGAATCACATTATGCTAATGACTTACATGTATATCTTAAGCTAATTGTCTGCAGAACAAATTAAATATGCAGAAACTATGTGCGCCTTAAATTGAACACAACTCTTCTGATTGGAATTATGTATGTCTCTTTCCTATTGGGACCTTTGCAGCACTCAGTCATTGTTGTCTGTACCCAAATTAAGCCCACATAAAGGCCTGATATAACATTAATACAGGCATGTCAGAAAGTAAAAAAATCCCCTAACAGAAATGGGGCCGCAAGTTCGATCAGCAAAATCATCCAAATTAAATAAACAATCAAAGCAAGAATTTATTGAAAAGAATTTTAAATCTAGGACAATGAAAAACAAAACGAGCACAGATTTTTTTGATATTTAACAATCAACATGGGGACTCACCTGCTTCTTGGAAGGAACATAGAGCCTTCAATGAAGACTGAGCCAGACAGCAGGATGTACCAACACGTGCTTAACTCCCCTTGGCTGTAACATAAATATCACACAACATATTATTAAAGGAAAGTATATGTGATGGATTTGAGCGTATGTTCAATTTAAAAAAAGTACATGTAAGAATTAAAAACATTTTCTCACTTTATGATCCCTGATAATTCCCGTATAGAGCTGTGGGTTACTGAATCAAAATACACTTGAGATATTTTCAAACACAGAAGTCTAATCGGTCAACTAAAAATAAAACCCAACATACTAACCACAAGTGTGTATTTGGTTGGGAAATTTTTTTCATTTAGTTTATATTCCAGTGCAAAGTTTAGCGTGTTAATAGTGGAAGCTGAATTTGAGTTACCCCCCTTGTCTTATTAATATACATGGCCTAGACTGACAGATCGCATAAACACGTCCCAATAATCCATGATAACCTTTGCACTACATGTACACTCAAGGGCTTAGGCAGAGGGGTATCCATTCCTCCTGTGGACACTCTGCATTGAACAAATTCTTCATTTGGATGCTCTTTTTAAAGAAACTTTAACGTGCAGCAGATAGGAGAACTGTTAAAATTGGACACCTAGTGACTTAAAAATAAAAAGTGAAGCAAAATGACCATATTGGACACAAATTCACACAATACTCTTGATTTCTTACTACAATGAATATCAAAATAATTTGTGGAGTTAAACTTCAGTAAAATAAAAGACAGCCTTCCATAGATTCTTCTTTTCTCTAGTTCTTGTTGGAAAATCCCATAATATTAATGATTTGTAGAGGTACATGTAAACATTATTAACTATGAACAAAGTACAAATTAGAAGATATATTTAAACTAGAATAGTTACAAAAATAGTTTGACAACTTTTTTTAAGCATGATTATTTTAATCAACGTGTAGAACTCATGATCGTCTGCATTAAGGATATTATACAATTAATGGCAATTGACCCAATTTATACATATACATGTACACCTGTGTTGCGTCAATTTAACGACTAAATGATGCTTTATTACCAGACATAATCATCACAAATGCCTATTAAAACAATCTCATCATTATTTTCTTAAGACACCTGCAGAAACTTTCAGAGTTTACCTTAGCAAGAATTTGAATAGGTTAACGAATAGGGTAATTAAATGGATGAATTAGTGAGTTACTGAAGAAGCTCATGACATTGCTAAGCCAATAAATATTATTAATAACATCAAATTTCTTTTCTTTTGCTGAATAATAACAAGGTCAGAGAAATAAGCAATTATAGAACTGCACAAATGACTTTACCTCAGACAAGGTTCATTAATTAAAAGGAGTGTTAGCATTACTGCAATTATATATAGTAAATATCCTAATAGTTCTTCAATGAAATTTAAAATAAGATTTGAAATCATATGGATTTTTTCACTGATAATATGTTTGATATTTTGGATGGTGATAAACCTTATGGTTTTTCAATGCAGTTTAAACTGGGATTTGAAATCTCCAAGATTTTAAAATATTTTTGTTCATATTTTTATTTGGAAGGTGTGAAATATCATTAAATACTTTATTTCCTTCTTTTGCTGAACTTTGTTCCCTTGCATAATTTGCGTTCAATGCGTACAAAAAGGTATTTCAGGTAAATGATGACGGATTTTCTATTTCACACTGTCCCAGAAAACTGAGAGGAAACAATTGTAAAAACCACCCCTGCTGTTGCCGGAGGCACATCATGTGACTCACTCATATACCAGAGCGTCAACAGGTGGACTTCAGAGTAGGAACCTGGATTAGTAACCACTAAGAAACACCTGAAAATTGGAATGATTAATTAAAAAAAAATATACTAAGACAACCATAAAAATGTACTTGAAGTCACACAAATTTGATTTTAAGTTCATTGTGTGACACCAAAGAACACAGTCCAATTATGAATACCTCAAACAGTCACAGCTTATTGACATTGAGCGTAATCAGTACTCTCAGCTAAGGCCTTACCAACTAGGAAGTAGACTGACAGGATAGCCCTAAACCATCTTTTGATTATCAGACAGATTAAGTAGACATGAACATATGTAATATAATTACAGGTATACAGTATGTAGGTCATGCATGTATTTTATCTGTTATCTAAGATAAACCCCGGTGGGCCACAAGGATGTCAAATTATCTAGTGTGATTGACAAGATAAATATCCAGTTGTTTGAGTTTTGTTTTTTGTGATTGAGGTTAAACGCATACTTAAAGCTATTTCACTTATATCACAGAACACCAGTCCAATAGCTCTCACCCATTTTACCTGTTAACATTTAAGGTTTGGAGAGAAAGCAAAGATTTTTTCTTAACTTTTTTAAATATAGACAAGATAAACACTTAACATAAGGTAGAATATGACATCTTTGAAATACGTGTATTGTTTTGTCTGTTTGATTGGGGTTTAATGCTGACTCAACTTGGCAATCATCAAGGGTAATTCACTTATATGTATGGATTGCCCACTTTCACTGTTCCTTGCTTAAATAAGGTGGAAAATTAAACGCAAAACCCTGAAGCAACCCTGTGATGGCCTGAGCCACATCATGTAAGTGACAGATGTTATAGGCCAACAGGATTTTGTTTGTTTTTGTTTGATTGGTGTTTAATGTCGTGCTCAAGGATATTTCACTTATATGACGACGGACAGAAATACAGGACATCACAAACAAATCTGCTTAACGTTACCCTTT
>JAVFBW010104432.1:0-10306 GCA_034783835.1 Mopalia ciliata
CATCATCAGGACATCATCTCCTAATAATGGCTTAATAAATGCTGAAATATTGAGTCAAAATGAAGATATTGTGTTTCGGAATAACACTACTTGTGCAGTATACAGTTATCCTCTGTTGACATAATATTAATATTAAAAATCCTCATAACAAGGAATACAATATTTACTGTAATTAGCTCACAAATGCAACGGGCAAATGCCAATCGTCCTCGATATAATTGCTCCTATCGTAATTTAAAATTATCTGTTTAACACATCAAAAAAATAGAATGTAGTCGACGATGTGGATATTGAAGATGGTGAAATTCTCATACAAAAAGAATTCTTAAATATCTATTGTTTTATTTGTGTCAAGAATGAAAAAGCTTCTCAAGTGATAGAGAAGGAGTTTGAGATTTTGTTAACTTAACACCCGAGCTCCACATAAGGCCCTGCATGTTGAGGTATCTTCTTCTCGTTTCTTGACCGCACACAACTTGAGATGAGCCAGATAGCCAGTTCGATATCTTTATTGTCCACTTGGGAGTAATGTCTTCATTGGCCTCATTAAACATGATTCCGTTCTCTCTCGATTTTAAAATGGTTAAATACTCACAGCGGTATCTGCTGAATACAACAAAACAGAGTCCATAATAAGCACTACACAACATATACCACAGGGAACATGCGCAATTATGCACGGTCTTATTACTACTGGTAGCTTTTACATAGTAACTAGTCTTACCAATGTCTGTTTTCTATCGTTTTGATTGGTCTTTTATTTCATACTCGAGGATACGCTAGGGATATAGAGAATCAGTGTACTAACAACAGTGTACTAACAACAAGAATATACAAGCGGGCAGGGGATGCAAAATATTGAAAGACTGTCCCAAAAGACGAGTTGCCTGACGGCAAACGCCAGTCTAAGTACTTTTAACTTAAAAAAAAAAGATCCACACGAAGTCGTTAAAACACAATGGTGCCGGTTTCGCAAAGCGGTCTTAGCTTACATATAACACAATACCATGACGATCTGAACTGAAGACATAGTGTTGCCATGGCACTCAGTTCAATGTAAGCTAGGATCTCTTTGTGAACTAAACAAGACAGTACGAATGATATAATGAAAATGGGCATAATCACTAGGTTATCTGTACTCTAACACCGAGTGGTAACAGTTCTTAAGTAAACGTCTTTACAGAGAAATGTAATAGGATTTAGGACATACTATAGAATAATTATAAAATCCTAAAGGATAATTATAAAATCACAAAGGACCCTAAAAGATCATGTGGGATTCCATGGAAAAATCCCATAGGATTTTTTTTACGGGTGGAACTGTCATGTTATCTATGGGCAACAAACGAGAAATTGTATGACCCTCAAACAAATATGTGCTATGTAACCATTCACACACATTGCCCACAGTGTAGGCTCATTAAGATGAACATAATAATAGAGACATACAATAATAGGGCGCTGCTATTCCAATAATGCTATTTATCCGTTGTCAGAGAGGAAAAAACTGATGTTTCGATATCCAAGACTGTGGTTATATGGGTAGAGCTATGCACATGGAATGTGTTATATTGCATTTTCTATGCTGACAAATACTGGCATACTCTCTTGCCTCCTTATCCACATATCATAAGGATAATCGCCGCCTCCCATTCTGTACTTGATACAGCGCTGTAATATCAGTGAAACACATGTGTGTAGGTGCTACAAACAAATAAAATGTGTAAAGCTTGGATTTGAATTCAACGACATTTAATAAGCCATTTAATAAGACCTGTATACAAAATTGGTTCACGTGAATTCTTTTGGAGAACGACCAGGTAGAAATTTAAAATTAGATATGCATTTTGAAAGTTCAAATTGTTCTTCAGTAAATGTTGTTCCATCTACAGCCAAATTGTCTGTTGACCTTCCACTGATACTAAACGGGTTAATATTGTTGTGTAAGTAATGTTTTTCCTTGTTAATATTCATGCTTTTAAACGCAATCAGATTTGCAACGTATAACTATAGCTGTTCCCTACGAGACTCTTTATAACGAATTTCTAAATACTCTAACTGAACCAGTGGTTATGCATTTTTAAGATGGAGACCAACATTGTGAACTGTGTAGAGAACGATGCCCCGTAGTAATAGCTCAACTGCTGTTCCAGGAAATGGAAATAAAACACGTAGCGTGACGAGATTGGTTTGTGTTTAACATAACTTTCTCAACAACTTCCATTGGCGATAACTGAAAGAAACCCTTACTCAACCACGAGAAAATATATGTTTGTACGTAGGCCCTTAATGGTCGAAAAGCGGCCCTGGAACGTGTTATCAGTGTTGTCCAGTGTATTAACTGAGTCACTAGGCGGCCCAGTGCACTGAACTTGGAAACTCGGAAGTAAATAAATCAATACATTTGTACATTGTACCAAGATATTGAAATAACTCATGGGCTGTTTAAAACTTAAAATCGGACATTGGATCTTATGCAGTAAATGCCGCTCACCTATATTAATCGGTAAAACGGCTTCCCAGGACTATTACTGTGATGTTGGAAAGTTGATACCAGTATTCGATTAAAATTTTTAGTTTTTGTAGTGCGCTGGCACTGTAAAGTTGTATCCGTCTACTTTGTATCAGGTCAGATCGCCTTGTCGTTTCAACGTTTCACCGCAGCTTATTTTTGGTCGAATCATCACGCAATTCGTTCGGCAGATGGCTGGAAACCACCTTATAAATCTCTCTGGCACTACTCCACTGAGAAGAGAGCAGAATATTGCAGTTACTTCACAAAGCTCACAAACTAGGTCAGTTTCAACAACTATTTGATTAGACATAAATTATCCAACCTTTTACCCAGCAATAATTGACAACCAGCTCAGGCCGCAATGCTCACAGAACTCAGTGCTTTAAGCCGCCTGTATATAATCGGATGCTTGTTTGTTCGACATATTGTCAGCCGCACCAATAAATGAGAAACATGTAACCTATATTTTTTTTAATTACTGAATGTTATTACAATACAAATTGAAAAGTGCCGACATAGAATGCACGCAACAATTAAACTGTAGATTCATTTCAGAAAATTAACGACAACACTTCTCTCTACACGAAACAACCCGTTATTGGGCTCGTGATGCAACAATAAAACAGAAACCAAACTATATTTGGTTAGACTTTTTAAAGAAGACACCTTTGTCTGATATCCCAAATAAACCAATTTATGTATTAAGTTCATGTTTTGGGTCGGTTTATTAGCTCTGCCTGTCGATATACCGCCGTCACTGGTTTAGAATGAAGCCAGTTGATGTCGACTGGGAAAAGAAGTGTTTCCTCCATGAGGTATTCAGGGGTGTCCAATGTGTGGTAGCAGGCCTGCTTGAGATAATTCCATTTAGTAGGCCTACATTCTGGCATTTCTTTCCGTTTGCAAATCAGATGCTACTTAATCCATTGTGCTGCCGAAGGCAAGTGGATAATAAAATAAGTACATTTTATCAGAAATCTGGCCAACCGTAAAGAAAACATTATCCAGCCGAGAGAAAGTCAGCGATCCCCTCTATAGTTATTTAATCCTAATTATTTTATTTTCATTTTGGTAAAAATCGATGTGTCGCTTGTATTCTGTGGTTGTATGCAGGCAAACTATATGGCAAAATATGCCATATGACCATACAACACCATTATCGATTCTACTGTTTCGTAGACCGAGTTTTAGGGAATCCTATATTTGTAGTTAGTCAGTTTACAACAAGGTATTTTGTTAAAAGGACAATCACAATCCTTACGCATCAGTACAATCTCCAGCCAATCTTACCTTTTCTTTCAATCAAATCTGCAAAACAGATTAATAAATTTTATAGACGTCGGAACATGTGGCTGTGGAAACTTTATTAATTCTCCTGTCAGCGTATATCCTAGGTTAAAAATGATGAGGGTTTTTGCCGTACTTATGGATGGTTATTTCACTCACAGCAGGGTGTACTAGGTGAGGGAAGTAACCCCCAACAGATAGGACAATTACAAAACACATAACAAAGATGACACGCAGATCGGTTTCGTATTGCTCCTAAACTCTGATTGCACCAGGGCAACATGAAGATGACTCACACGGCCCACACTTTATTTAGAAAAGTATTGAACCCTCCTTCTCCCGTAAAAATATTAATTTCTATTTCCCGTTTTGACAGACACAATATCAGGCTTACTTACTGTCGTTCAATTATCTCGTTAAACGTAATGAGGTTAAACGACTCTCCCGAGAGAAATTAGCACATACACCTTTTAAAACTTATTTTTTGTTACACTTTCAATACCTCATAGTTGCTCCAAGAGCTGCAATAAATTTCTTCGGCCAATGAGATGTGGAGTAAATCTGTCACAAAATATAACCCCGACAATTATTTAATTCTTTGATCTTTTATTCGTGAACATAGGATTTGTAGTTTTAATGATTGCTTTATATTTGAACGAGATTCTTGGATCGCTCATCGATTGTTTACCGAGATTTATTAGGATTTTGAATTACTTCTGTGGTCTAAATACCTAACTAATAATCTGAGTGGGTTACAGAGTCGCATTCCCAGGGTATTATTACATTTTATGTGAACAAATTGAGGCGAAAATAAAACACTCTGTTCTTACGGAACATTGACAGTGCTCTGTCGTGTAATTGTAAGGGTAGGAGTTATATCTTCCCATGGGATAGGCTACATGATAACCACGTGATCCCAGAGTCAATGGCCGTTTGGTGCGGGCGTGATGATAACCACAACTCTGGGATCAAGGTAACCATTTCAATGATAGGATAGTGCGGATTCTTATGACGATGTGATCTAACCTAAAAATCCATCTAAATCCAACAGTATTTATACAGAATCATGATTGTTGAATTATGTTGGAAAAAGAATTATCAAAATTAATGTAGTTATATCAATATCAGACATGTAGAATAACTAAATAATGCCACCCATAATGAGCTGTGCTACATGATGTTTGACATACTGGAGGTATCTAATTTGTTATTCTTAAATGTTATAAAGATTATCTGGTTTATATATGTAATATATATATTAAAAGTAGTTTTATTGTAAGTAACGGGATCAGGTAAAGGGTATCCCTCAGCCTCGCCGTTTTCGTCTCTCTATAACCAAAATCAATAAACATTGCTTCCTCTTGAGATTTTTATGGTGTATAGGTCACTACCCAAAGCTCGTATCTAAGTTTTAATCTACACAGAGATAATTCGTCGTTTTGAAATTGATTGACACCCCTGTGCCATGTTATGTTTTTTAAAGTATATTGCATAACATCGCAAGTTAATACATCGTTCAATTAAGTGCTTGTTAAAGCTGTGCAGCATATCATTTACATATAAAGCTGATTGTATTTAATATCATTGCCCTGTAAGGTAATTTCGTAACTAGTGAGCTTTCTTATCATACACGTTTTAAGGTAACAGCGACAAATTGCAATACAGGGCAAACACTACCACTTTGCCAGGTGATATGCTAACATAATTGATTAAGCATTAGGTCAGATATTGACATTTTTCTGGGAAATATCTGATGTATTTAAGGTTCCCACGTGACTGTTCACGTGTCAACTTTGGCGACTATATCGCAGGTATGTCATATGATGTGGGTATTGACGGGACTGTCGGGACTGTCAAGAATTTCAAACAGTTTATCAACTTTTTAAGTTCATATGTTGCTCTGAATACCAAACATCGCGATCATCCTAGCCTATGCACGCCGGTTGATCCACCATGCGTATACTGAGAGCCCAATTTAAGTCAACATAAAAGAAAACTTAGTTAACTCGGACAAGCCAAAATTACCATTTCGTGTGGCTCATTGTAGTACAATTATAATAAAAGCCTTTTTGTTTAAAACAAGGTTTGAAACAATTCTGCTCTATATTGTTATTTTCCTGTGTATTCGCAATTAATTATTGTCGGCATCGCCATGGTTTGTGTTACAGTTTTGGGTTGTTGTGGTAGTCCGTCAAAGCGTAACTGAGATGTGGCTGACAGTTAGTGAACTAAGATTGTTTCCTGTGAATTTCGGATGAGTTGTCGACCCTAAGTCAGAACGCTGCAGCCTGTACCTCTATCATCAATTGATGGAATTATTATTAACTGTAATTTATTGGTATGCAATGGAACATCCGTTAATAATATCTAAATTAATGCTTTTACTCTGAAACCCAAAGACCCAGTCCGCCTTTATGTCTGTCCAGTTGTATCAAATAATTTCCGTATTGTATTTCTGGGACAATCAATGATAAATAATAATGAATATTCGATTTTCTAATTGCAGTTCTGTTGCACCGAACAATATAGAACAAACTACAATGGTTTAAACAGCTTGGCGTCAACTATACTTTTTCTGGAATTCGCTCTTTTGAAACTGTATCAATAAAGTCAATTTAATTTGTTTCCGGAACAATGACCTTTGTATTCTCATAATACATGCAAATGCCATTTGAAGGATAGGGAAGTTCAAGGAAGAGTTACAAAAAGAACCCCTATTCTGTCATTGCCTACAATCGAATAGAAACGATAGCCAATTATTAGACCTTAATGGTACACAAGGGATATACAATTTATGGGAAAAGCTTGACTGATGACCACAGCATCAGAGCTGTACCCACCACACCAATCAGGTCTGTCTGTATGTAATCGTAGCTTGAAACAGCCAGCCCATTCCTGCATTGGAAAAGAACGAAAACTCGATAACTCCTTTATCTCCAACGAGAAAAGGCTAATGTTTAGGTAAACAGTGTTGCGTATGTAAGCTGTAGTGTGATTTATGACCCAGCTTTCTTGGTCCGAAGTAAGACAAATAATGCGTTTTAATGGCCTTATTAATAAGGTGTGACTTTCCACTTGTATATGAATTCGTTCTGACTCACAGATACACTCCGCTGCGGGTCGGTATTTCCTAAACAGGAAAAACTTCAAATTATCTGACAAATAATGTGTATTCTTTTTCTGTCTTCCAATGAGGGTTTATGTTTTATATGGGCCGCAGTTTTAACACGTTCGTTGAGATCTACGTTTTTTTTGGTTATGAATTGCTCTTGTTCTACAGACACATATTATTGCTGAGAAATTTTACAGACAATTGTTTTTGTTTAATTCCAGAAAGGAAGATGCAGATGAACAAGCCAAGTTGGTACTGTTGCAATAGCAGATTTCGTTATTAGGTTGTCTACAACTACCTCCAGCGACCTGTATAGATTTATTGCAGAGACAGTGTGCTGAAATAAATGAAATAACTTAGTGATAATATGGAATTGGTTAAAATAGTAACTGATGTTATGCCAAATCAATTAACGCCAAACTTTACATGATCATAATCGTTTTTGTCAGAATCAGCAGCGACTGGTCCGATTGAACAGAAGCCTCTGTAGAAGTTGCTGGGGCTTTTATACGAAACCTAAGACGGAGTATTCACAGAATTAAGTCCATATAACCACAAATACTTTAGATTCACAATGTTCTTATTGTATTGTGTATTACATTAAAACGGAAAATAAAGTATTTAAACTAATTTTCCTTATTGCCTTACAATAATACAGTCAAAAAGTAGTTGGCTTAAAGCCGGGATTGATGTCAAGATCAACTCTAACAGAAATAAACTTCTGTGAGTGACATGGACTTAAAAGTATTTTGATATTACACCATTCTTAAACAGACGACTACATGTAAGTACCATAGGCCCAAATTGGATTTCAGAAATCTGGGCGTAAATTTGCCTATTAAATCTGCTGGCACCTTTACTTATTCTCCCGGGATGCCTCTGGCATTTGCACCAATTTTTCTGTTTATTTTCTGCGTTGACTTGATGCTGGATTGGTTCCTTTGTACAACAGAGGCATTCAATTATTTGATATTTTTCTGGCGTTAACATATCATGCAGTCAAAAAGAAGTAGGCTTAAAGCCGGGATTTATGTCAAGATCAACTCTAACAGAAATAAACTTCTGCGAGTGACATGGACTTACAAGTATTTTGATATTCTTGAGCTCATGCAACCCAAATTTGTCAAGATTTTTGGGGTAATGTGCCTTAGAAAGTTTTGAAAATTTCCTCATATTCACAGCTTAATTCCAGATATAACCAACTGTATAGGAGTGCAAGCAAGCCTGTTTACTACTGAGTCTTCATTATTTCGTTCTTTGGGATATTGATTTTAAGAAACCCCGTGAGACCATCAGATTATTATTCAACATACAAAACCCCGCATTGGTAAATAAATTATAAGAACATTTAAGAATCTAAACCTCTTCATGATTGGTTAATTTTTCATATCTACTCTAGGGTCAGGATGAAATACCTAGCAAATGAGGCTTAACAACATAAAGGTCTCCCCTGTAAAAACCGTTAGTCAATAGTCATAAAATCACCAATGGGTCAAATATTGTCGCATATTGAATTGAGTTGTTTGTTAACCTTACTTGATAACACAAGCCTAGTTGCTAACATATGCGCCGTCCCTAATGACAACTATTTTGGGACCAAGGGAAATGAGAACAACATTCAACAAAATCTGCTTTCATCGTTGGATCAGTTGAACGCACATTCCTATAACTGGACTTATTGTGTTCGTGGTTTGCATGCTAAGAAGTAAGAAAGGGTTTGAACTACAGACATTATGATTTTCGTTTTTGTTGTGCGGGTTTTTTTTTCGTCACATTTTTAACAAAAACATAAAAAGTGTCAACCGATAGCTAAGGTACATTAATACTAGATCAACAGATCAATATTCAACCATTGTTAACTACTACTTGATGTGATTTCATCTGATTCTGAACAGGGAATGCTGTCTTATATTGCCCGGCTACACATACAGAACTTTATCTATAAGGTACTTAGATACTTAGTCAGATGAACTGATCCCTGTTAATTGATATGTGAATAAAACCCTCCATTTGTAAAAGAATAGATCTACATATAGGGCTCTGACAATGAATTGTTAGAGAACGAGTGGATTGAGCTACATGGGATACATAGGAACCCAGAGTCTATGGAGAATTCATCCAGTTCGTGATGATAGTAGTAGCTCGAGTATTAATGTTAACATTTCAATTATAGAGTATTCTAGACTCTTAACAATCCCGTGATCTAAATCAACTCTATACAAATCTACCTGTCTTAAAATCAAATAAGGATAGTTGGTTAATGTTCGAGAGTGTATTAAACAGATTTGGCTACCATGCGTTTCGGCTGTAAGGAGTTGGTGCAATAATTGCGACCCAGGACTATTCATCATACGGACCATGTGGTTTAGTCAAATCTACGGACTTGCTACTGTTGAAATACCAGACGCAATATCATCAAAGTACTGTCTGGACTGCTAAGCACGGAAATTTATCAATAAATGATGTTGATAAATATATGGCTTAAGTTTAAATAAAATCATTCGCCTGTCATCTCATTTTCATTTCGCTACTTTATTAAGACCATGCGAACTGAATTTGCTTGCTTTTTTTGTAAATTAACTCCCATTGGAAGAAGTTATAGCAAATTAAGGAACAAAATTGACGTAATCATAGGACTAGGGTATATTTGGTTAGAGGTTTTGGCTCACTTATTGTCGCATTAATGTTATCTTATTTTCTTGACATTTCTTGAATTTATGTGTAAAGTTATTTTATGTGATATGCTACAATATCAGATAATCTACTTTAAAGAAAAAAACAACAGCTAGACTCACCCGTAGGCCAACAATGGACTTGAAATCAATCGGCTCGTATTTTAGCAACACAGCTCCAAAATCAACTGATGCTTTGATGTTAGACCTTTGCAAAAACTTCTCTGAAAAGATCCGCCGTTTCAGCAACTTTCCCGTGAATATGCCTTTTCAGGTAAAATTTAAAGTTATTGATAGTCGCGTGTGCATGGTGCACGTTGGGTCACATAATCGAACTGACTGAATATTCTGGATGTGCATGGATAGTCTTTACTTTCCTTCTTTATTGTACTAAGTCACACGAACCAATAACTTCTTTCTTAATATATGATGTTTTAAGTTGTGCGGGTACTCGGGTAGCACGAAGGTACTATCTTCACTGCATCCAAAGTAATTCCTGGTTGTATCACATAATCCAATATTTAAATCATGTTGATGGTGTTTTTGGTGCCGGTGTAGCTGTCCATTGATGCATATGCAGTTGCCCGTTATTTTGAACTCAAGTCTTACATTGGTCACCTCTCTATCAACTATATGTAGTTATGAGGACTACTAATTATATTTATTACCAGAAAAAGAAATAGTAATGACCGTTTAAATGTTGTGTGTTATTTATATGAC